>JAUEKW010075717.1:0-12846 GCA_032274785.1 Ajuga reptans
CTAGTTCTCTTGCTAGTAGTCGTTTGTGGTACACACAAATTTACGTTCAAGTCAATTATATCCACCAAAGTTATTGTTCTATCTACCAAAGTTATGGCCATATCCACCAAAGTTTCATCCTCTGCCCCTTCTACCGGAATTATGATGCCTGCCACCACGTCCAGTGTTATGCCTACGACCACCACCATGGTTATTTCGTGGCTGAGAGGTGCGCTGTTGGGTTGAGACAGCATGTGCGATGTTTATGGTGGCCAGAAGATTGGCGTTTTCAACCTCCATATTTCAGAGAAGTGTCTCGTACTAGACAAGATGATCCCGGAGTTCCTCAAACTGAAGAGCAGTTTCTCTGGTGTGAATGGGACCGACGATGTCACAAAATGTTGGCTCGAGTCCGTTAATAACGTAGAGAGTAAGATCGTCTGCCTTGATGGGTTCGTCAACTAGACCCAATTCATCCATGCGTGCCTTCACATAATTTATAAATTTTGATACGGAACAAGAACCAATGGTGGCACAGGCGAGTTCCATCTTTAATTGCATGACGCGTTGCCGGGAATTACTTGCAAAAGTGCACGCAAGGATCGCCCATGCTTGTGCAGTAGTAGTAGCCTGGGAAATTAGGGGTTTAATGTCGCTCGAGGTTGATCCCAATATAGCGGAGAGAAAAAGTTGATCTTGCTGAAACTGGTGGGTGGCCGGAACAGGGAGGGGATCCGGCTTAGCGTCGATGTATGGTTGGAGAGCGTAATCATTTAGAAGGGCAATGAGATGAGCCCTCCAAATTGGGTAATTTGTAGATGTTAGCTTAATCGGTAGGTGATGGTGAGCAGTTAATGGCACGATTGGGGGGGGGTGGTGGTGGTGGTGGTAGTGTGGTGGTGGTGATGGATGCACCATCTTTGTCGGCTGAAGTGGATTCAATGGACGACATTGATACCATATAGAATATTGTAATTTGTGTGGAAAAGATACTTTTTACTATTGACCATATACAGTATATATAATACAAGAGTTAGGCTATTAATGGATAATTACAAATCAACTCCATTAATCTAGCACCTAACAAATCAACTCCACTAATCTAGCACCTAACATAATCACAGCTGATTTGGAGGTATGGTCATATCTTCACTTGATTTTCTTGTTTGACCAATATCTCTAATACCGGTCACAGGTACCGATCAGGTACTCAACTGGTACCCAAGTCAGGCCCTCCCCATTTTTGAGCTCCAAGGGCTGGTCTAAAATCCGAGTACGTAAGTCACAAATTCGCTGCGTTAACTCGTTGTGTTTCAGTATTTTGGCCATATTTCAATTATCCGGAAATCGATTGACTCGATTCGAAGTGATGAGTGACCACAAGACAACAGGCTAAAATTTTTATGTTCAGACCAAAGACCAATTCAGGCTGTAAGTATGCCAAACTAGCCGTTGAAGATTTTGGGTCTCCTTTACAATTCATCAAACTTGTCACTTACTATATTTTAAACTTTGCTTTTATTACACAATGTACCCCAATTTTCTCTAGTTGGCTGCAGATTTTAGGGCTTAGAATGTTCCTCTATAAATACCCATCAACCGCTATAGCCTCCATTAAGCTTGAGAGGTTAGAGATACTCCAAGACTTCATAGTGTAGTTTAGTTCTAAAAACTTTAATGCTTTCTTTTATTTTCTTGCTTGGAATTATGGAAGTGTTGAACATTTTGAGCTTTAGAAGATCTCCAAGCCATTAAATAGACTAAGTTTCTTATTTCCCTTGTCTTCATTTTCGAGTTATTGTTGCATTTTAATTTCATCCATTTACTTCCTTGTTCGATGATGATTTTATTTCATGTTATGTTATTGTGATTTGATTTCCCAAGGCTAAGGAGTAGCCCAAGCATAGGGCTTCGTGTTTTCATAGGAGACTCGTAATTTATGTGGGTTTGTTGTATTTGGAGGTGTGTTTGTGAAATTGATGGTCTATCTACATGAGTAGGGGTTGTGATTGAATTCCTTTGCTTCTCCCTTGATTTTCGTCCACAAAATCGTGGGTAGTACAGTAAGTAAGGAATTATTTTCTAAGGTTCTCCCTTCAGGTAGTGTAGGAGTTAGGATTTATTTTCTAAGCTTCTCCCTTCGATTTTGTGTGAAATTGATAGGTTGGTGTTGATGTGCAAGAGTTAGGGTTCCCCTAAGCTTCTCCATTTGATTTCACAACTTTAATCCCTTTTTAGGTGAGATACAAGAAGGATTAGAGGTTAGGGTTGTTCTTGATAATTTTCTTTGAGGTTGCTTTTACCTTGTGCTATCATGCTATCCACGTTCTCAAATGCCAGTCTATAGCATAGTGGATTTTTAGGTGCGAAAGCCCTTGAATTAGTGTCTCGTCAACCCCGGGTGCCATTGTGGGTGTATCTCCTTGTATGGTTTTAAAGTTCTCAACAAAGAGCGTGGATATCCTTTTCTTTTGACTCCGTTTACGAATACCACCATCTTAGGAACGAAGATATTGTGGGTTTAACTCATCAGTTCATTGAGGAATTTGCGATTATTTCCCTTAGACCACACTTAGATTTCTTTGGCCCACTAGACACCAACTCCCGTGACATAGGTGCGGGCGAAACCGAATCTTGGGAGATCTTCTTTATTATTGTTATTTTCTTTTGTGGTTTATGTTTGTTATCACACAATCTACTCTACACTCTTGCTAAACTTGAAACTAGTGATCGACTTAGCCAATTTACCCGAACAATCTTCCTTTAGGTTCGATAATCTAAAAATACTACCACTGATAGTAGTTGTAAGACTTGCAACTATAAAGGTGAACAATGGTGTAAAAATTGGTATTTTCCGAGTCAAGTTCAGGTGGCATACCTGTTGAGGAAAGGATACCTTAAGCACCTGCTCAGCGACAAGGGGCGAGCGATGCTATGTAAAGAGGCGACCGTACAGCCTCGTCCTAATCATCCGGTCCCCACAAAGGTAATTAACATTATTTTTGGTGGTTCAGATATTTGTGGACTAAACTATTCTGCAGCTAAGAGGATAGACGCGACGGCTTCCACATCCCTGGCTATCCCAAAGAGTGCTAGAGATCGGCAGGAACGAAAGCTGGAAGAAATGGCGACATCAACAAAGTACACAGGGAGCACAATGACGGGCTGGTGATAATGCTGATGATCGGAAACTGCATGCTGAAAAGGTCCTAGTAGATGGTGGGAGCTCCACCAACATTTTGTTCCGCAACACTCCAGAAGACATAGGTCTCGCCGACAAGGACGTCGTCAGGAGGTTCACTTTGTTAGAATACTTCAGCGGTGAGACATTACACACCATGGGCGATGTCACTTTACCTACTTTCGCTGAGGGCATGAACTTGCAGACAAAGTTCAACGTCGTTGGCTGCCCATCAGCTTATGACCCCATCATGGACAGATCTTAGATCCATCAGTTGAAAGTCGTCCCTTCTATACTCCACCAAACCATCAAGTTCCCTACCCCTTGGGGAGTCTAGAAAATCATGGGAGATCAAGGAGTAGCTAGGAGATGTTACAAGACTGCCCTTAAACCCAGCGTGAAGTCTTTATCAAAAATCCAGCAGGGTCCAACGCCAGACTCGCCTGACGACCAATAAGTTGATGAAGTAGCATTGAACCCTTCGAGACCTGAACGAATCATCCAGCTCAGAGCCGGACTGCCGACCGACCTCAAGATGAAAATCTTAGATTTCATCGGAGAAAATCAAGATTGCTTTGCTTGGTCCCACGAAGACATGACTGACATAGACCCAGATATCATAACCCATAAACTAAACGTCGACCCCGATCACAAGCCGGTCAAACAAAAGCGACGAAAGTTCACCCCGGAAACAAACCAGATCGTTAACAATGAAGTCCATAGGTTGATTGATGCAGGAAAGATAAGGGAAGTGAAGTACCCAGATTGGGTGGCTAACGTGGTCGTCGTCGGCAAGAAGAACGGTAAGTAGAGAGTATGCATTGACTTTACAGATCTCAACGAGGCTTGTCCCAAGGGTCCGTTTCCACTCCCACACATCGACACGATGGTCGACGCAACAACTGGTCACGAACTACTTACGTTCATGGATGCATACTCCGGGTACAACCAAATACTGATGCATCTTGACGACCAGGAGAAGACAACATTCATGACAGATAGGGGAATATACTGCTACAATGCTATACCTTTTTTCTTGAAGAACACAGGTTCGACGTACCAAAGATTGGTCAACAAGATGTTAAAAATCAGCTGGGCGACACGATGGAGGTCTATATTGACGACATGCTAGTAAAGTTCAGAAAGGGGGTCGATCATGTCGAACACCTAAGGCAAGATTTTGACGTTTTACATCAGTACGGAATGAAACGTAACCCCTCTAAATGTTTATTTGGTGTTTCTACTAGTAAAGTTTTGGGCTATGTCGTGACGCAAAGGGGGATTGAGGCCAGTCCTGACCAAGTGCGCACACTGATTGACATTCAATCCCCTCGTAACATCAAGGAGACACAAAAACTAACATGAAGAGTGGCTGCATTGAACCATTTCATCTCACGATCATCCGACAAATGCCATCTTTTTTATAATGTTTTAAGGAAAAATAGAGGTTTCTTTTGTTCCGATGACCACAAAAAGGCATTACAAGAACTGAAGAAATACTTAATGTCGCCACCCCTTCTGTCAAAGCCAAAACCTAACAAAGTTTTGCAGTTAGACGTTACAGTTAGCAAGGTATCGGTCAGTGATGTCCTGAACAGAGAAGATGACGACCAAGGCCAGATACCAATCTATTACGTCAGTAAGTCTCTTCTAGACGCAGAGACCAGGTATTCTTCTCTTGAAAAGTTAGTTTTAGCATTGGCAACGACAACCAAGAAACTTAGACATTATTTTAAAACTCACCCCATAGTGTTGATGACTAATTTTCCTATCAAGTCTGTTTTGCGCAAGCCAGAACTTTCAGGTTGGATGAGTAAATGGAGCATCATGCTGAGTAGTTTTGGGCAGCCATGAAGTCGCAAGGTTTGGCTGATTTTGTGGCTGATTTCAGCCCAGAATTGGAGAAGCTGGCCGACAGCGAAGTCGAAGAGGTCGCCAACGTCAACAAAATGGAAATTTGGACCTTGTTTATTGACGGTTCGTCAAACCAGAGAGGCATGGGACTTGGCAGTGTGCTGAAGTTTCCACAAGGGGGCCGTATAGTAGAATCAATTTGATGCGACTTCAAGGTGACAAACAACGAAGCGGAATACGAAGCTTTGATCGCTGAGATGATGGTCGCCAAGGACTTGGGGGCAACAGGACTCCACATCTACAGTGATTTGCTTCTGATTGTCAGCCAAATGACTGGGGAATTTGCAGCCAAAGACTAAAAAATGTTAGTATACCAGGAGTTAGCCAAACAAAAAGTTGCGCATGCCAACCCCTTTTCCATTAGCTAACCTTGGATCTTCTTTGAAGAACTCGCCGTTCACATCAATCCCGCTCGTCCACCTAGAGAAACCTGTCATTGATAGAGATGATGCTTCCGATATCGCAACAATCAACGACGGTGACTATTAGACCTATTTGTCTTCCTCGGCAATGACACTCTACCAGAAGAAAAGTTGGAGGCTAGAAACTCATATTCAAAGCATTCCATTACCACATTAGGGACGGAACTCTCTACCATATGTCATCGATGAGACTTTCATAGCGGTACGTCAAGAAGTATGAGCAGCAGTCCGTCCTCAGCAGCCTTCACAATGGGATATGCAGCAGTCACATTGGGGGCAGAGGCCTATCAAATCTGGCCAAACGCCAGGGTTACTTCTAGCCAATCATGCATGAGAACGCCGTCAGATATGTAACCAAATGCGACGGTTGCCAAAGGCTTTCCAACATGATCCACAAGTCGCCGGAGTTGCTACACCAAACATTTCGTGGCCCTTCATGAAATGGGGTATGGACATCGTCTGTAGGCTGCCAGTGGCGCCATGCCAACGGGTGTTCATGCTCGCGCTTACGAATTATTTCTCCAAGTGGATAAAAGCCACCGCCATCAAACATGTTAAGGATAAAGAGGTCACTTCCTTTTTATGGACCAACATTATTTGCAGGTTTGGCATACCCTCGGAGATTGTATGCAACAATGGGTCCCAATTCATAAGAGACAAGACGCATCCATTTTTACCAACTATTTGAGATAAAGTTAAGCACGTCCACGCCAAGATACCCGCAAGCCAATGACCAAGCGGAATCCAACAACAAGTCAATCATTGGAGCATTGAAGAAACGTCTCCAAAAGGTAAAGAGAAGATGGGCTAAAGAATTGCCAACAGTCTTATGGGATAATAGAACCACGCCCAGGACGGCGACGGGCCAGACGCCATTTTCCTTGGTTTATGGCTACGAAGTTATCTTACCTGTGGAGGTAGACTTTCCAACAACAAGGTTTGGACTAATGACGCCAGAAATGAACATTGAAGAAGTACAAAGCAACTTCGACGCGACGGAAGAGCTTAGGGAAACAGCGCTCCTCAGGATGGCGAGACAACAACAGATTTTTGTAAGGAGCTTCAACAAGAACGTCAGGGCTAAGGTGCTCAACGTCGGATATTGGGTCCTTTGCAAGGTATTCCAGAACACCAAAGATCCAGTCGAAGGTAAGCTGGCGCCACCTTGAGAGGGTCCCTACCAAATTGTTAAGGTAGTAGGTAAGGGAGCCTATCAACTTAGATACAAGGAAGGTAAGCCTATCCCTAGGAGTTGGAATGCCACAAACCTCAAGCTCTATTATTTCTGACGACCTTGCAGTATCACGAGGTCATATTTAAATTTAATTCATTTCCTATCATCGTTAACATTTATTTTGCGATCTACTACTTTCATTTTCGTTATTTAGAGAATCTGGTACTGACTTAAGCATTAGAGGGCCTTTGGCCCGCCAACGGTGTCTTTACCGATGTCTGTTTGGTAGAAATATGTGTAGCTTCAAGTGTCGCGACGCGAGAGTCTTCAGCAACGGAAACCATGGTTACAAACGTTACAATTGTACTTGTACATCATGAGTTATGCATAACGACGATAGCCACGCCAGTACACCAGAATAAAGGTCGGCAGAGATAACGTCAAAAAGATAAAAACCACACCAGAGCTAGGTTATGACTGTAACGTCTGACTCCAAACACCTGTCGCAAGGCAACATCCACATGACGCAAGACGCTAGCGTCGTAAGGGATATTGATGGTACAACGTAAGAGATGGCCATCACAAATCTGTATGATCGACAGTAAAAGGGAAGTTCATCACGTCAACTCCGACCATCTAGCGACGAACCCTAACATCAGAATCCTTCCACTTTGTGGATCTAACAACCATTCTTAAGTCCTACAAGAATCGTCCTAAAGATCCCTGGCGACAAAATCATCGCAATACCAACCTTAGGATACTACCGTTCAAACCTATCTCTGCCCAAGTCACCATGTCGTGACGTCAGAATTTGATCAAACAACATCACTAGACTGACGTCAGATTGACCTCTCAATTCCTACTACATCTAAGTTGATATTTCTTGAGCATGCACAACAAACTTAAAGAATAATTTAAAGAAGAACAATGATAGCAATGTGAAATATTTTCAGAAGGCAAAACAAAAAACATTGTTCAAGTCACTCCTATGAGTGACACAAAAAGATAACAATAAAATAAAAGTTGTTTCAACCAACTCCTCGAGTGGGGATAAAAGATGAACAAATTATTTTTTAAACCAGCAGGGTGTCAGGCAGCATCTGTTGGCGGCGGCGCGTCGGTTTCCTTATCCTCCAGCACTTCCAACTCAGCTGTCAAGTCAGGGACCCCATTGCCTCCAACCTTGGCGACATCCAGCTGGTCCGCCTCTGTGCCGCCACCATGAAGATAATTATCTTTCTCTTGCTGAGGGTTCCATCCACTGGCCTTGTCGTCCAAGTACTCATTCATCAGCTTGGACCTCATCTTCAGCACCAGCTCCACCTCCATGTCCAGCTTAGCTTCCCAGAGAGCGTCGAAGTCCTCTTGCATGTCCCGAAAGGCAATGTCTTTGCTCTTGTTCAGCTCTTTTTCATCAAGGCTCTTCTTGACGTCCGCCAGTATTCCACTAACAGACCTCCGGTCAGTCTCTGCCTCATTTTCCCTTGCAATCGCCTTGGACATCTCAATGTCAGACTTGAGGGCTTTGGCCCCAGCCTCCCTCAACTCCTCTTTGATCTAGTCAACGTGCTCCTTCCCCACAAGGATACCCTGCAAAGCCTGCGCCAGAAACAAACCTCAGACAAGCTAAAATGCAACGAGAAAAGAAATCACGAAAGGACGTCACTCACATAAAGATGAAGTGTGGCAGTTTTCATCATGATGTCAGTCAACATCATATACGAAAGGCACTTGCGGGGCTTAGGGAAGAGTAACGTTGCAGCGGCAGGCAAGGGAGCCTAGGTTCTACGATCTTTCCCGTCCAAGAAGTTGGTCGGGACCTTAAAGGAGCACTCTTTGCTTGGAGCTAGGGCAAGTTTAGTCTTGGAATTCTTCTGCTGGGAGGGGTACGATGGAGCCTTCCCGGCAATGGCAGGCATCTCGAGCGACGATGTCGCTATCTTCGTCGCCACGGCCATTGTCGTCATTCCCTTCGACTCCACCTCATATTTCCTCTTCAATCTCTCCATCATCTCCTCTTTGCTCTGCCTGGCCACCACTTGCTTGGCCATCAAAAATTGGGCTGCACCTGCTGCATAAAGACATCAAGGGACATTTGTTATCTCTCAAGACTCGCCGATGTAGTACAAGTGCAAAACAAGAATTCCTTCCTCAAGTAATAACTAACTAGATGGCGACAAATGGTACTTACTTAACACCATCTCTTCTCCTTCTTATTCTTCCCTTTCCTCTTCTTCCTCTCCTTCTTTGTCAACATCTACTTCCCCGGTCGTAACTGTCCTCGTCGACGACTGCTCACCCTCTTTGTTGACGGTTCTCAATATCTCTCTAATAAGGAATTACTTTCGTTCGATCGACCTAAGTCCAGGGTCTATCTTCAGCAGCTTCTCAACCTTTTCTTTCGAACTCTTATCCGGCAACAAGACCTTGAGGTCAATATCTGCACAAAACACCTATAAGTGTCAGTATGTCTTATTCACATAATGTGACGAGACAAAGCTAGGCAAGAAACCTTACCTACGGACGGTCACCCGCTTCGCAGTCATGAACCTGCCTCTCCCAACGATTCTTTGCTGACAAACAGAAACCACTCCTTCCTCCCTCTATCGTTCACCCCCGTATTCCAAACCAGGGCATTCTTCTTAGACCTATTGAACAAGGTGTATCTACTAAATTTTTGCTTAACTTCGTAACCATACACCAAGTCGGCAAAGCTGAAGGGTTCTTCCCAATCTTAGGTTAATTTCTCAATCATGGCCATGATGCACCACACCAACAACATTATATGGCCCAAACTTAAACCTAGGGTCTCCATGAACGACCAACTAACAGGGAATGCCCGCCGTTGTCAAGAAGATAGGAACTGCTTCCTCACTCATTCTCGAATTAGGACTCTCCCCCTCACTCGACATGGATTTTTTTCTCTCTCTCACTTTTTCTTTCTCTTTATCTAACGCTCTAATAGAAAATCAAGATCGCTTAGTAGGTTGTTTGAATCTAGGCATGAAAGTAAAATCAATAGAGGCAAAGACGGAGATCACTTGGGCAGGAGCAGTTGCAACGACAAAGAAAACGTTAGATTTCTCGCGCTCAGAATTTGGGGAAGAAGCTTTCTTTCTCTTTGTTCTTTATTTTTGAAATAATATAAGTGTGAGAGAGAAGCGGGAGAAAATGAAGTTATAGAGGGTGTTTTTTGAATTTTTTTGAAAGGATTTGATTTGATATAGATAGGGGCAGCACCGCCCTTGTTTCTCGCATATCTGCTGTCTAATCATTACAGGTCTGGGAAATTATCCCATCGAAGCTGACGTCCCATGAAACAAGTGTTGGGCACAAAAACTAGTGACGAGAAGTTGGCTTCGGACGCTAGTTAATCATCGCAATGCTAGAAGGCCATAACTACCAAGCCTACGATTTAGGAAGTAGTGGGAGACCAAGTCAGCATTAAGGAAGCACTATCCCGGAATATAGGGAGCGGTTGGAGACTCAGTCCACCCCTTAACTACTCAACACAAGGGGGGACGAATGTGGACTCCAGATTGACCCTGTTGATCGAGTCCTTGGCCAAGCAACTCCCCCCGGTCAGGCCTAATTCTAGGAGAATCACTAGAATCTCTCTAACGATGAAGACTTATCCGTTGGACGCCAAGTATAAAAGAGGGGCCTTCATTCCAGAAGAGGACACGAGCTTTTTGCACACTTTACTTTGGCATTATTCCTTTTATTTATTTTCAGCAATCACTCGAGCATTGTACTTGTATTGCAACGAATTACTAGTAGAACGGTAGAATTACTCTACCCGCAGTTTTTACCCATCTTCATTGGGGTTTTCCGCATCACCAATTCTTGTGTTTTATCTTTACTTTCTTTATGTTCTTAGTTTTAATTATTTAAATCTAGTCATTGATCTTCCCAACCAAAGGTCGCTACTCTAAGTGAAATTTGGCACAAATAGGCACCACAAATTGACAATGGCCGAATGAGAGGAATCAGCTGAGGTGATTCACCGGCATCACTAATACAGAGCCGATGGAATCACTTATGGCTCAATTGGTGGTAATTCATATACAGTTGAGTTTGCTAACGAGCGCTAGCTCATCCCACTCACACCACACCGAGCAAAGTCCACACCAACCGGCCATGGAAGAAGTAGTTGAAGATGTGAAATATATGAACCAAAGGAACTTCATCAACTTCAGGGGTAATCAGCAGTAATGCAATCAGTATCAGCCGGATACGAGAAATCATCCTAATTTCTCGTACAACAATCCAAAAAATTTACTGTCAACCGCCGCCGGGATTCTCTGTTACAAATGGCATGATAAATAATGGAAGGAAGCTGAATCGAGAAGACATCTTGTAGTCTCACATGGCAAAACTGACAAGATGGTTGCCAAAATTGAGAAGAGTATTGGTAACATGAGCATAGAGATAAATAAAACACTCGTTAAGAGTTATGGAGCTGATATGAAGGAGCTCAAGGCTCAAATGAGCCAAATTGCACAAGCTATATGGTCCCTACACCAAAACGGGCAATTTCCAAGTGATATTATGGTTAATCCGAAGGAACAGTGCAATGTCGTATACTCGACGAATGATGCCAAGTATGAGATCTCGAAGCTACTAGTGGACAAGGATCGGGAGATAAAAAAGAAGCAAGAGGAGGAAGAGAACAATATCAGGGAGGATGATCACGAGTTGGTACAAACAGGGGCTGATCAATAAGCCAAAATCTAATTCTAACTCTGACACTCCTATATACATTACTCCCCTTAAATACATTCCCTCTCTTCATTTCCCTCAAGCGTTTTATAAAAAGAAATTTTCTCCTAATTGTACTAACTATGCCAAACTTTTAAAGGAGGGGCTTGAAGGAAAGAAAAAGATGAAGAAATCTGACGTGATTGAGCTAGAGGAGGAATGCAGTGCAATCTTAGATAAGAAGTCTATTTCTTTGTCTATTGATGATTCTTTGGATGTTTACGTGTATGATTCAATTTTTGCTGACCTTGATCATATAGATTGTATTAGTACATTAAATTCACTGCAAGAAGCATCAAGAGAGAGCACTAATAGTGAGGGTTGAACAAAGAAGAGACTATTCCACATGATGAAGCACCTAGTAGCGGACGGGAGGAGAAGAATAAGGTACAAAAAAAGAAAGAGGTGAATGTAGAAAAGGGAGCAAGTATAACGCCCCGTTTTTCAAAAAACACACTTAATAAAACTTTTACAAAATACATTAAACCTATGGCGCTATCACCTTTTTCAAATATAAAAAAATATAAAATAACTTATAATTTAACCCCACAAATTATGATAGAAAGACACATAGCTAGAATAACGTTCATGTACAAATTGGCCAAAAGGACCTTTAGCACAATAAAAGTGAACGATTTTGAACAACCAAGCCAAAAATGTATTTGAAATACAAATAAATAGACATGCAATTACGACAAGAGCACATTTACCGCTCACAAACGGGTTTGATAATAAAAATGAAACAACTATATAAAGTTACTATAAGACCTTGAGACTGATTATATAAACAAAACCTATAACAGACAGAGCCCCACACATCCATTATCACTTTTCCGCGTCAGACTCCAAAACTTTGTGTAAGTCCTTGGACCTATAAGTGAGTGCTTGAAATGCACCCCGTGGGGTAACCCCATGATTGCTTAAGCTAAAGGCTTCATGTAACTCATCATAGCATGGCATATAACACATAGAATCTAATCCATAGCATCAAGCGTGCGTGATACCCCCACAGATAAAATCAACGCGGGCACCGTATATTCAGGCGAACCCGATAATAGGGTGATGCATATCCGCCATAGGACAAGACAAACCTAACATAGAAAGGTGTTGTACCTAACTTGTGGCAAGTTTGGCCAGACCTATGACAGAGTATACCCATCAATATAGGGCGGTGTATGTCCATAGATCACACCCGTCATGATAGGGCGGTGTGTACACCTGACCTAAGATAGAATAATTTAACACAATTGGGTCATCCCAACTTGCAGATGTATTCCTGGCTAAGGGCGAGGTACACCCGTCATGATAGAGCACAAGTTGTCTGCATATTTGTAGCATACCATAGCATATATCATAGCATATGTAAATCACATAAACACATCTTAACCATAGCAATCATAACATTTGAATGTTTA
>JAUEKW010075936.1:0-12834 GCA_032274785.1 Ajuga reptans
GAATTCACTTCTCCTTGATGTATTGTTTCATCGAGATTCAATCCAAATCACGATGGTATTTTCTTGTTCTTGAATGGCTGTAAACTTCAAAGAACCAGTTGTTGTAAGTAAACTGTTCGGCAGAAACTTATCGCTGTAAGTTCTACTGTAAGAACATGTTTCTTACAAGAAGACAACAAACTTCATGCCTACTGTTTTAAAGAGAAAAAAAAGGTAAAGGTTTATGCACCCCTCTAAACTTCTACCACTTGGAACCAACAAGTGGTATCAGAGCGGTTGGTTTCACAATCCAATTGTTTTGGTGATGTGACCAGATCCATTTGTAGTTTTCAAAAATCATTGTTTACATCAAACTGTTTTTGCATAAAAAACCAACTACAACAATGGAAACTTCTTTCTCTAAGGCTCCTATGTTTTCCTTTGAGGATTATGAGGATTGGGTGATTAGGATGCAATCACATCTGTCATCTATGCATGATGAAATGTGGACAGTCATTACTGATGGTCCAACAGTAATCATGAAGGTGAACATTGATGCTCGCACTGATGGAGATACTACACTTCCTGTAATCGTGGAAAAAACACTTCATCAGTGGATGACTGATGACAGAAGGAGACCTAACTTGGACAACCTAGCAAATAATGCTCTCTTCTCCATATTGGAAAAAAGGAACCTTCAGCAAGGTCAAGACATACAAGACTGCCAAGAAAATATGGGATTTGCTGAGAGAGATTTATGTAGGCTCAGAGATACTTCGTGAGAATAAAGTCAAGACAACGACTCTAAACTTTGAACTCTTTAAGGTTAACCCTAGAGAGTCTCTTAAAGAGAGAGATATAAGGCTTACAACAATCCTCAACAAGCTGGATTCTACTGGGAAACTATACACCCAGAAAAATATCAACACAAAGCTGCTAAGAGCCCTCACATCGAATTGGGACGTGCGTACCATTCCAATGCTTTGGTGGCCAACAACTCGCAACAGTAACTGCATAACGTTTTTGTACCCACCATTGTAACTCATCAGAAAACCCTAGTTACTGTTGCAGAAGAAAGTATGGTGGAAGAGATGGCACTTCTCATGAAGAAATTCCAACGCTTCATGAAAAGGAGTCCAAAAGGCAATCCATCAAGATCCTACCAACGCAGATCACGAAACTTCAAACTACAACAAAGGATGCTTTAGATCTTTGCTACAACTGCAGGAAACCTGGACATTTTGCCCGAGACTATCCTCATTCCAAAGTGCACAAATATCTTGTAGATGTCAGAAAGTAAAGAAGAGAGAAGAGATTGATTGAGAAGGCTCAGCTCAAAGCTTTCTTGGAGGAACAGAAGCAATCAAAGCTATTCCGCTTTCCTCGAGGGAACCTAGAGCTGATGAAGAATCTGACTTTGATAGCAATTCTTCATACCCTCATAGCGAAGTACTCGTTTGTCTTATGAAAAATGAGGTAGATAAACATGATGAGGTGATTTTCCCTACTACCTCTTCACGTATTGAGACTACTGACTATTCGGACCTACTTACTTCCATTTAGACAGATTATGGCTAACATTGACTTAGTCAATCAATCATATAAAGAACTGAAAGTCGAGAACATACGACTATTTGGAGAGAATACAGTGCGTACCACTGAAGTTGAGAAACTTCCAGCTGAAGCAACAAACTGTAGTTTTCTCCGAGATGAGTTAAGAAAGCTGAAAGAGTCACTCATCCTTCATGAAAAGAAGGAAAGGGAGTTGATGTCTGTAATTAAGACCTTCAATAAGTCATCACATAATATGGATGAAATACTAAAGGTCCAAGGAAAGCTATCTAACTTATCAGGCATAGGTTTCGTAGTTACAGCTTCCAAATCTCACTGCTAAGCAATTTGCACCCCCAACAACTAGATGTTGAACATGAATGAGTGTTTAATACCTCTGAAGAATCACCTAGTCTGGGATCAGGAGGTAAACATGACAAGGGGAAAAGACCTGATGTAGACCAAAGAGGCAACGGTGATGTAGGAAACTCTAGTTTACAGCAAGCACTGCCTGCTGCAAGCAAATGAAGCATACAACAGCCTAGATCTATATAACATAAGATCAATCGTACTGTTTCCAAGAACTATAGGCATCACAATGACATTGTCAAGAATTATGATTGTGGATAAGTCCATAAGTTTGCCTTCAAGGATAGAAGGTAATGTACAAGTATCTACCCCTAGAAAAAAATCTGCCTACAGTACACCTAAGAATGAGAGATTTTCGAAGGTGTATAGCAAGAAAATTATAGTGATACAACAAATTGCTACTCTAGGAAGCAACATAGCTTACTATTAGGGTAAAGCTGTAAGGAATGTACGGGTTCCAAGAGGCACTAACACTTCAGGACCCATACAACAATGGGTACCTAAGTCTTCTTGACTCACTTGCAGGTCAAGTTGCCAGGTGTACAGAATGACGTATGTTACATCGAAAGTAGATGTGCTATACATATGGCTGGCAACAAGAAGTTCTTGAATAACTTCAAAGACTGCAAGGGACCCAAGGTAATATTTGATGACAATGCCAAATGGACTACCAAAGGAGTTGGAATCTTCACAAAAGGCAAAACCAACATTACATATGTGTACTACGTATAGGGATTGCAATACAATCTAATGAGAATAAGTCAATTATGTGAAAAAGGACACTTTGTAGATTTCAAGCAAGGAAATTACGTAATCAGAGATATTGAGACAAACAAAGTTAAACTTGCAGGCACTAGAAAGGTAACATCTATCTAGCTAACTGGAAGTCTACTAGGGAGAAACTAATTTGTTTCATTGCAAAAAGCACTCCTGAACTTAGTTGGTTCTGGTTCAAGAGGATGAGTCACTTGACCTTCAAAACCATAAAAAAACTGGCTCAAAGGTCTAGTGAGAGGACTACCAGATATTAAGAAAGACAGTGTGTGTGACGCATGTTTGAAGGGCAAACAAACCAAGAAGTCCTTCAAAGACAAGACTGTAAGGTCATCACACAAACTTCTCGACTTACTCCATATGGACCTCTTTGGACCAATCGAACTAGTAAGCCTAAGTGGGATGAAGTATTCACTAGTAGTAGTGGATGACTACTCTAAATACACTTGGATTATGTTTTCGGCAAAGAAATCAGACACTAATCAAAAGCTGCCAGACCTTATGAAGAGAATTCAGAATGAGAAAGGCCTAAGTATTATCAAGATCAGATCAGACAAAGGCACTAAATTCACCAACAAGCTCATAGAGAGTTATTACAGCAATAATGTAATTCATCATGAATACTCAGCTGCAAGAACTCCTTAGCAGAAAGAAAAAATAGAACATTGAAAGAAGCTACGACGAACATGATTTGGTAGGTCACCCAACATCTCATACTTCCATATTTTCTGTTGCAGATGTTTTGTGATGAACAACGAAAAAGAGCACCTAAATACCTTCGATGTAAAATCAGATGAATGAGTATTTCTTAGATACTCTGCTGTAAGCAAGTCATTTAGGGTGGTCAACAATAGGACACTAGTGGTGGAAGACTCACCCTATGTGACCTTTGACAAACCTTATTGTAATCCTGAAGAAATCGATGGAATTACAGCAAGTGTTGACAAGATCAGGTTGGAGAAGGATTAGGAACAAGTTCCTCATGTACAGGTCCAACAACCAATCCTAGCTGATGAAAAACCTGATATAGAGGATGCAGTAGCTAATGAAGGAACTGCAAACCCTACAGAAGCTACAACACCAGAGCCTACAACACAGCAAGCAAGCTTGCTTGCTGCTGTGAATCATGAACTAACTTCAGATAGAAGATGGTTGAAAGATCATCCACCAACCTTGGTCATTGTGAGAATTAGTGAAGGAGTAAGGACTAGAAGATCTATTCCTTATGAAGCTATGTTCTCCTGCTTCATATCTCAAACATACCCTAGAAACCATTGAAGAAGCTCTAAGTGATCCTAATTGAATTCAAGCCATGCACGAAGAGCTCAATGGGTTAGACAGAAATAAAGTATGGAACTTAGCCCCCAGGCATACTCATCAAGGTGTAATAGGAACTAAGTGGGTGTTCAAGAACAAGCTGGATGAATAAGGGCTTGTTACCAGGAATAAGGTAAGGCTAGTTGCCAAAGGCTACGATCAGGAGGAAGGCATATATTTCAAAGAAATGTTTGTCCCTATAGCCAGACTTGAAGCGATAAGGATATTTGTAGCCTTTGTTGCACACATGAACTTTACTATCTATCAAATGGATGTAAAGAGTGCATTCCTGGATGGACTTCTAGTTGAGGAAGTCTATATTAAACGACCTCCAGTATTTGAGGATCCAACTGATGACAAAGTGTACAGGCTGAAGAAGTCATTATATGGCTTGAAGCAAGCACCTCGAGCTTGGTATGATACTATGTCTCAATATCTACTAGCAAGCGGATTCCGAAAGGGTGTTGTAGACAAACCCTTATTTAGAATTCAAGATGGAAACAACACATTGTTAGTTCAAATTTATGTTGATGACATCATATTTGGGTGAACTGACAAAGAGTTACGCAGAAATTTTTCCCAACTCACGCAGAGTAAATTCGAAATGAGTATGATGGAAGAACATAACTTCTTTCTTGGATCACAAGTAAGACTGTTGGATGATGGCATCTTTATCAATCAAGCTAAGTACACCAAGGAGTTGCTTAAGAGATTCAGCAAAGATAACTGCTCCTCTGTAAGCACACCTATGAATACAGCTGCTAGACTTGACAAAGATGAAGATGGAAAGGACGCTGATATCACACGGTATAGGAGATTGATTGATTTAGTCCTATATCTTACAGCAAGTAGACATGACATCTTATTTACCGTAGGAGTCTGTGCACGCTTTCAAGCAGCCCTAAAAGAGTCTCACCTTCTTACAGCTAAAAGAATTCTAAGATATCTCAAGGGAACAACTAAAATAAGGCTATGGTATCTAAGAGATGGAGAATTCGAGCTGAAGTGATATTCTGATTCTGACTTCACAAGTTACAAGACTAACCGCAAAAACACAAGTGGCACTTGTTAGTTTCTTGGAAACACACTTGTCTCTTGGTTTAGCAAAAAACAGCAATAAATTACAACGTCGACAACAGAAGCATAGTACATTGTTGCAGGAAGTTGATGTGCCCAGATATTGTGGATGCAACACAACTGCGGTACTATGGGATAATCACAAGAAGAACTCCCATTATGTGTGATAAAATAAGTGCGATAACTATCACACATAATCTAGTCCTTCCCTTAATGACCAAGCATATAGAAGTAAGACATCACTTCATTCGCAATCATGTCGAGAAGAAGGATGTTCAACTTGAAAAGATCCACACAAACATGCAGTTAGCTGATATTTTCACTAATCCGCTGTGTGAATCACGCTTCAATATGCTTAGGACCGAATTAGGGATGTTACACTTAATAGAAAACCTATATAGGGAAAGTCTTGGTGTAAGAAACTGCAATACAGACTGGTACAGTTGTAAGGAATTACGTTGTAACCCCTACTGGAGTAAGGGGGAATGATGTAAACACTCAATGGTGATTTGCTGTTTGATTACTAAGAGTAATACACTGTTTACAAATATTTTATTATAAGTAGCATGCGTAGATTCGTAAATTGCCTACCGCAAGGATTCTACTGTTTGGAAGGTATAGCAAAGTAATGAACGGTAATTCGTTGAATGCTTACTATACACTACCTTACAGAATTAAACCTCGTTGTACGCAAAACTACTAACAACAATAAAGGCATACAATATCATTACTTAGAATTTATATTTCCTCGTAACATTTAGTAGTTGATCCTTAAAACTTGTCAGTTTTAAACGGGAAACATTCCTTATCGAAACAATCAAAGGTTTCCCTGCATTTAATGTGCACGTCACATAATGTGGTGCCACCGTTACTATTGCAGAAGTAATTATGGTTTGTATTTGACACGTAAAAATGTATTAAATCTCCGCCACTATTTCAAACTCTCTTTTTGCTTGAGAATCTGAACCCTCCAAATCACACAATTTCTTCATCGAAGTGCCCAGAGTCACTCTATCAATCAGTATCACATATCTTGTATAACACACTCTTAGATAAAAGGCTGAAACTTTTCATTTTACCTTCCCTGCGAGAGAAACCCTAAGATTAAAAGATCTTCAGAAAAACCCTGACAAAGAAACATGACAAAGAAATCCACTCCAACTAAGAAGGCTCCTAGATTTATTGAAGGACACCTAGTTTCTCTTAATCATCTACATGTAAGGATGGCCGAGAAGAGAGCAGTACCCAGTTGATTGAATCGATCTTTGAAATCATCTGGAGATCTTCATACCAGCCCATGCTCCAAGATACCAACAAGAGATGTTGGCAGAATACTGCCATACTGCCCAGGTCACCAGATCATATAGCGGTGAACCTGTAGCCATCACATACACACTACGGGATACAGAAGTAATGATAAATCCTAGTAGTCTCGCCAAGCTATAAATGATGCTAGAGAAAGGGCTTTCTCCAAGCGAGGTCCGATTGTGTGGCGAAGACTCTTTTCTTGATTGCTGGCACATTTTTACCGAGGACTAGTAATCAAGAAACTTGCACGAGTCATGTACCAAGACCAATTTTTGCCCTGAGTTCAAATATCTACACGATATTTTCAGCAGATGTATCAAATGTAGGACTGGGAGCTTTGACAAGTGTACAACTCTCATATTCCGCTTGATAATGGTCGTCTGTAATAGAGAACAAGTGAACTGGCCAGAGTTCTTCTTTCTCAGATTGATAGAATAGTTGACAAAGGAAAAAAGGTCGGAGAGAATATGGGATAGCCCTAACCTACATCTTTTATGACCAACAAGTTGGTATAGATGATAGATAGGGTTTGGGCCAAGGAAAGTGGATCGGAAGTATCAAAGAAGTTGCTCGCAAGCAGTAGGGTAATTCATCTGCTGCTGTGAAAGAGACTGCAGAAATCCCCCAGATGAAACAAACTATCCTTTCCTACCGGAATGCTACCGCAGAGAAGCCCCCAGCCAAGAAGAGGAGAATTGAGCAAAATCTCCAACCAAGAGTTCCTTCACCAGTAGTAGGAGAAGGAGAAGAAATTGCCAGTACTAACATCCAGCCCCCACAACTGAAGAGACGAAGGCTAGTTAAAGCCCATGTCAAAGAAAGCACCCCCAGGTAATTGGTTATGAGCCTGAACTGACATCCATTGGAAGGAGATCACCCTCTCCTGACATGGAAATGCATCTGAAACAGCTATCGTCACCAAAGCATTCTATCAGAGCATCTAATGTCTCTACAACCAATCCATCCCAAGCTATGAATTTATCTTAGGCCTCTGGGATGCTATCTTAGTTGAACCCCACATACCATTTTCATGTTGATGCAGAAACCGTAAAAGAGAGTTTACAAGTTTCTGAGCAACAACAACCGCAACCTCAGGAAGTAGAAGCTCCCCTTCTGTGGAAGAGATATTAGAAGTGGAGATGAAGAGGTACTACAGATGGTGATCAAATAGGATACATAGACATCTTGCCATTCTGGACTAGGATAATTGAGGTGAAGAGCATCAATGGGTCATTGATTGGGCAGCAATGATGATATCACTGAGTTGATGTCTAGAGACTTTGGTTCCTACATCAGGGTGCTCGAAGGATTTTCCTAGAGCAGAAGGCTTCCTCAAAACATCCTGCAACTTTTGTAGAGAGGCCGGTGGATAACGATAAGATACTCCGCCAAGTCACCAAAATAAGTCGACTTGAAGCCCTACAGAAAGATGCAATTTCTTCCATGCAAGGTGAAGGAAACAGCTCACAACAACCTGCAACTATAGAAGTCGAGCCAACTACTGTAGCCTGTAGGAAGTTCTGAAGAGGAAAATGTTCCCTTATTTGCTATATTCATAGCACAATAGCAAGGAATCGCCGATGAATTTACTGTAGGAGGTAGCAATAGACAAGGTTTCAAATACCTCTCAAACACCTGCTGAACAGGCACTAGGAAGTTTAGCAAGTGGGGCCATTGCAAGTATAGCAAAAGTAGGAGGAGCTACAACAAGCTTGTAGCAGGAGACTACACCAGGATGTGAAGCTGAGAAAGGATCTAACACACCTACTGCAATTTTGCCAACTATTGCAGACCCAATTCCAACTGAAAGAGGTAGCAGCTCAAACCCTCTAATAGTGGAACAATCAGACGAAGTGCTCTTGGACTATGGTGACAGTCCAATCCACACTGCATCCAACAACAACCATGAAGAAGATTACTTGTTGGATAAGGAGAATAAGGATGAAGAGCAAAATCTTGACTCAGAAGTGGTAGCTATATCCTTGAAAACAAAGGAAAATATTGCTGAAAAGATGAAGGCATCTACACTGACACTTGAGCAAGAGGAGAGAGAGAAACTTTAGAAGGAGCAGGCTGATGCTGTTACTGGATGGCCAGCAATTGAGGCAGCAACTCAAATACTTACTGAGGCTAAAACAATGTATTCCCCAGAAGATCATACTTTAATCAACCTACTGGACCAGCCGAGGGGGAAGAAATGAATTATGTAGGATGAGATGTTGTAGGAGATGAAGTACAACAAGCTTAGTCTATAGAAGATCCAGGTGAAGCAGAGGTAGAGGAGGAACCTGCTAGTCGAGAACCAGTAGAAGATATTCCAAGGAGAAAATGTCAGAGATCTGCTGAGGAAATGTATCCAGCTCAGAAGCGGTTGAAAGAATTGTCAAACATGGTGACAGTTGTGCAACAATCTCAAGCTTGACATGAGAATAAGTGTCAACGACGGGAAAAGGTTACTGTTGCAGAAATGGGACAGTCTCACATTGAAGTAAATATTGCTACCACAACTACACTACAAGATGTGATGGAACGAATGTAGCGAGCATTTTCAACAGCTCAATATTCACTTCAGACCCTTCGATCCTCACTTGGAGACAACGCTTCTAGTGTTATTAATGTTTTGGGTGCTCTTTTAGAAGCAGTTTCTATGATCCCCAAAAGTATTAAACACATATTGCTCGAACACGAGCTGGCAGCTAAGCTAGAGAGGCAAGCTCTTCAATCTGAGATCTGGAACAAAAGAAGAGTTCTTCAATAGCAAAATGGACACCATAATCTCAACTCTTGGTTCCAAGATGGATGGCACCATTCAAGGACTAAAAATGATGAGAAATAAGGTGATTAAGCTACAATAGGATTCGGCACGTGATCGACCAAAGCTGGACAATATTCAAACGTTGTTGGAGATTATAGCAGGGGTGAATATTGATGATGTTAAAGAGGGGGAAGAAGAGGCTAAGAAAAGGCTAGCTGAGCGGAGGAAGAAATAGGAGGGGAGTGCCTTTCTGGCCCAGTAGCAGAAGGAAGAAAAAGAATCCAGAAAAAGGATGAAGGAGAGAACAGCTCAAGAACTGAGAAAACTTGATGCTGGATATGCAGAATCGAGTTAAAGGTTTCAGGATAAACTTGACAAATCAAACGAGCATTTGCATGGAATCTTTCTTCAAACAGGAATTGTCCCTGAAGACATTCCTAACTGGAATCTGCCTACATCTAGCCAACCTCAACGCCTGAGACAAGAAAGCTCGACTCCAACTCTTTCAATATGTGATCACTATGCAGACTAGCTCCAAAATATGTCTGATGAGGAGTTCAATAGACTGAGCAACAAAGATTCCAACTGGGAGGAATCCGACAAAGAAAGAGATTGACAAATGGAGACTGACAGAAAATTTCACATACTTCAACCTATTGCGGACTGAGGGATACTTCATGTAACAACCGAAATCATTGCTGGTGTTATTTATAAATTTATCTAAGTTTATTAGTTTATTTTAGAATTTCCTATCTAATTATTTATTATATTAATTTATTGTTACGTTTATGTCTGGTATATTTGCTACACAAGTCCCAACTTATCCTTGAAGATTATGTTATAGATTATTTGAGTTTCTAAATATTCGAGCTTAAGTTTTCATTTTAGTTGGATCCAGTGATTAGAATGATAATTAAGAGATGTTATTAAAATATTGGACACCTATGTAAGACTAACTGCGCCACCTCACTAATTCATGCCACATCTCATTTCAAATAAGCAGGAGCCACTAATCCTCCTCACGTATATTCATCCACATCACCTTTGCTTGCAACCATTACTGCATGATAAGTATGTCACTAATCTCTCTCTCCCTAGCCCACGTCACCCCAATTCAATATCTCTCACATCCCTTATAAACAACAAGCCACATCATTTGCTTGACTTCGTCTATTACTTTAGTCTTTATCTTCTCTCGGCCACCTTCCTGTTCCACCATTATCGAATGAAAGACTCGACATTTCTATTATACTCAAACAAATCTTGGTATGTGTAGAATGTAGATATGTAATCAATAAAAAGAAAATAAATGATGACTTCCCAGTGAAATCGTCGCCCAAAGAGGACAACGAGAGCTCCAATTTTCGGAGTTCTAAAGCCACCCGAAACTACCACCTCTTTTCACCTTTTCATCCGAATAGGTATTTCCTGACTTTCTCCATTTATACCTGAGTAGAGAATAAATAAATAAATAAATAAATAAATATTTATGTATGTATATATATGGTTATGCGTGTGTTCAACTACTGTGCATGTAACTTTTATATTATATGTATTGAGTGTGTGCATGCATTTATGTGTATTAAAGTGTGTTTCTAGGTGTGTGTTACCTATACATATATATGGATAATATATATATGTGTGTGTATTGTATAGTGTGCGTATGTGGGTATATCCATATATGTGTGTGTGTTGATTTGTGTGTACAACCTATGTATCATGTCAACTAATTAACTTAATCCTAATAGAGAATCTTTGAATAAGAATTACTGCACTAAACATTAGGATGTTTACTTTAATTTATTTCATTCACTTGGGTATATATTTGATACAGTAGAAGTTAATTCCATCAATTTATTTATTTGTTAATATCATTTGACTAATGATGTAATAACTATTTCTTTTACCTCATTTAATTGTACACTAGTTAATTGATACCCATTAGTGCTAGGATGTGGGGATTATGTGTTATAGTATACATGACTTTGGGGGTTTTATATGGTTAATCGTCGGTTTATCGATTTTGTTAAGTGACGCGAAACCAGGATACGTGTGTTAGTTAAATGTGTTTCGTTCATTTGAATATTTTTATTATGATTTTTTACGATCTCTATGTGGTTATAATTGTTATATAAGTAGAAATTATATTATCTAAATGTCTAAACTTTACTAGAATGCAAGGTCGTCGGAATTAGGTTCTGCGTCCAACGCTGAAACATTATATTAAATTATTTAGTGGGAATTTCTAAAATATGTTATACTATGCTAAACTCTATGATGTTAGGAATATATGTTTAAACTTTGAAGATGTTTCGTCGAGTTTATGATTTTTAAAAAAAATTACAAAATAAGCTGATCGTGTAAAGTTGTTGATTTTAATTTTAGAAATTTATTATTATAAATTTACTTATTTCTCCTTTTTGAAGATCTGTTTTACTATGTCAGCATACATGAAATTAGGAGCCCCCATGATTAAATTTTGAGAATTTTTTTTGGGTATATGATTTATAGTTAATTTTATAAGACAGACTAGTCTTAAGGCTTAAAAGATTGTCAGTTTTCAATTCTAGCAAAACATTAGTAATGTAAAAATATAGTGAGGTCAACTAAGAGTTTAATATCAATTCTTTTGATTGAAGTTTGTATTTAGATTCCAGTAAATTATTTATAAAATATTATTATTTGATTTAGATGGCTAATGTAACAAGAGCTTTAAAATCTTCTATGATATTTAATGTTCTTAAAATTAGATATGTGTATATACACACACGTATATTATAGGTGTATATGTTGTTTCTATTAAGCTAACTAAACCTATTTGTAATCTTAGGGTAAATCTTATCCACGTTACATAATCCAGAAAGCTAGAACTTTATATGTTTTAGTTGTAAATATGATAATATCTAATAATAAAGAGTTTTAATAGCATCAAGTTCCCTAGAAATACATCATCGAGACTAAGATTGATTAAATATATCTTAAACACAAAAATAGAAAGTTTGTAATCTCCTGCAAGGTTTCTTTAATAAAATGATGACTTGTTCTATATTAACTAGATAGACCCTATATGGAAAGAGTTAAGAAGGTGACTGATGACTTTGTAGCTTGTCCAATCACGAAGGTTGAGGTAAGTAGAAATTCATCTGTAACTACAATACTTGAACATAATATATGTGCCTAATATTTACGATATTGGATTCTAATATGTGCAGTGGTACAATTATACATAAAGTGAATGTGTTCCTGCTTATGAGCATACCATGATAAACATTAGCATCTACAAGAGTTCGCATGAGTACGTAAAGAAGTCAAAATAACATAGTTTCTGAAATTGGAAGTGTTTTGGGGTTGGTCACCACTAGTACATCGAGAGTCTATATTATGTATATAAGGTCTCTCTGGGGAGGCTTCCATGACAGGCGTAACATGGGAGAGAATTCCTAGAGAGCATCTTTATGATGATGGGTATGGCGAGGGGTAGACTTTACAGAGGACTGCGGGGGCAGGCAGGAGGCGAACTCCTGGTGGCCTCAGGAGGATAGCCACTCGGTCGCACCAACTATTTATTTTATCGGGTGGACTAAAAGAGAGGAGGAGGTGTTGGAGTATACAGTAAAGCAAACTTTTGTTGGGCTTTGTGGACGTATATTTGATTTCCTTATTACCTGAAATAAATGGTTTCTTCACATTATTGCTTTCTTTAG
>JAUEKW010076155.1:0-12830 GCA_032274785.1 Ajuga reptans
CAAATTTGTAAGGGTAATGATTACAATCATCCACTTGCAAATGATTGTACATTGACCAAGTTGACCAAAGATAAAAAATCCATCAAACATGATTCTTTTTATGGGACGGAGGGAGTATTATTTAAGTAAACACTATTGCTATGCAAGTTTACAATGTGCATATGAGATAAGCTATAGTGATCAAATATTTCTGCAGGTCCAAAATTTTCTTGACATGTCATCATCAATCAGCATGTAACTCTCTTCATTTTAATTTCAGCCTGAGTGGATGGCGCCGGAGTTTCTTCGTGGAGAGCCGTCCGATGAAAAATCCGATGTATACAGTTTTGGAGTAATTTTGTGGGAGCTTGTTACTATGCAACAGCCTTGGAGTGGACTCAGTCCTGCTCAGGTAATTAATCTATCTATAAGGATAATTACAATAACTACCCTTTGCAAAATCCTTCTCCATCCGACTAATTCGGAACGTGCTAGAGAATTGCAACTTCACACCGTGTCGTCACAAACTCAAGCAATCCTCCATTCCTTAGCCATACCTCCAAATTTCCTTTCCCTTATTCTTCTTGCTCGATTCCCCTCCAGTCGTTGGATTCTTCAATATCCTTCAAAATTGAATTTTGGAGTTGGGACAATGTATAGTGGTGTGGGGAAAGTGGTAATGAGATGATTTGTAGAGAATTAGAACAAGAAAATTGGAGAGGGGAAGGGAAATTCAAAATTTATGGTTTTCCGGTCATCGGATTCCGGTGAGTTTTTCTGGAAAATAATCGGTGCAAAACGTTCCCCACGCTGAAGAATGCACTCCTGAGTCCTATATTGTAGCTTACTATTATTATAAGGTCTTTGATAAGGAAAAAAAATGCAACCAGAGACTTAAAGCGTAGTTTAGTCAGGTGTGTCTCTGATAAGGTGAACTGTTGTTAAGAATACGGGTAGGCAATCTGCTGATTATATAGAGTGTACCAACAAAAGCATCCCACCAAAACTTTAGAGGCAAAGATGACTGAGCAAGAAGAGTCTGACCATTTCAGTTATATGTTGATGTTTCCTTTCTGGTAAAACCATTCTGTTGGTGAGTGTCTGACTCTTTGAGATTGCAAACGAGTAAACATAGGTCTATATTCTCCACCAAAATCAGCTTCAATTGAGCCGAGTAATTATCAGGATTTGAAAATTGTTTCAAAATGGACGCAACCTCAGAATTTTGGTGCATAGGATTGTACTGATCTATATAGTGCCAAAATCATGATGAAATTTAACATAAAACTCTACTAAGTAAATTCTTGGTGATGTCAGGTACATACAAAACATGATTTAGTATAAGAGGTTTAGAATTTGAAATGAAGGGAAAACTAGTATTGCCAATATGAGAGATGTCGACTTGAGATCCATTACCTACTGTAAGCTTCTCACTACCGTTGTATGAGCTGCACATGTTCATGTATGTAAGGTCAGAGGTGACATTTTCTGTAGCTCCACTATCTACATACCACTTGTTATCAGATGTAGAAGCCTCGTTTGTATAGGTAGCGCATGTACTAGTGCCTCGTGCTGTAGCATAAACACTGCCATTTTATAAATTTCAATTGAAATTCCCATCATGAAATCGTTCTGTAGTATCAGTTTGAGTAGTAGACTTAGCTGAGGTTAGATCAATCCTTGGAAGTGCACATCGAACCTTTTAAAACATTTTGTAGGCCATGTGATTAGTTTTGCCACAAATCGGACATACATGCCTATGGCCTATACTCTGGCATGTATGGCCTATACTCTGGATTTGTCCAAGCTGTTTCTTGAAGAAACTTAGGTGGTGCTATCAGTATATCTTCAACTGCATGAGCACGACCAAGCTAAATCGGAATAGAAGTGAATTTAGGTAAAGAAATTTAAGAATCTGAAGCCATATTGATCAGCTATGGAAACAGAATCCAGAAGAAACGAAGATGAAGTATGAAGACCACGGTATAGAACGAAGACAAGGGGAGCTATCCTCTATGCCCTCCTGATACCATGCTAAGAGTTTCTTAGCCTTGTGAATATAATCTGAATATTATTATTGCATGAATCACAATAGAATTCGGTTCATAATATTTATAGAGGAAATGAAGTTTAATTAACTTGACTTCTAACTAATGAAATACAAAGCTGCTGTTATTAATATGGCTATTGGTAATGCTATATTGTCAATAATAATTATTATTATGAGACCGCCTTACTGGTGTTTTTTCTTATCCTTAATAATAGTACTAGTTAGTTTTTGTCGTCTTAACGTGACGTGAGTACATGGCAACTAACAAGGATTTTTGATTTTGCGAATATTTAGGTGGTCGGAGCGGTTGCTTTCCAGAACAGAAGGCTTACAATCCCCCCAAACACCTCCCCGGTACTGGTGTCTCTCATGGAGTCTTGCTGGGCTGAGTAAGCTTTCATTACACTTTTCCTTTTAAAGTTGATTCATTTCAAATCCGTTAATCCAAACACATCAATGATCAATTTTGAACAGTTTTACATATCGTCATCATCCATCTTGTGTAACGAGCAATGTTGTGTGCAGTGAGCCAGCAGAACGGCCTTCGTTTGTGAAAATAGTAGATACGTTGAAGAAGTTACTTAAATCGCCGTTGCAGTTAATACAAATGGGCAGCCCGTGAGACCGGCTACCTATTCGGCTTTCCTCTTTTTCTTCCTGTGACTGGAAAAGGAGGAGGATGGGATGTGGACGAATAGATAATAGATACAAATAATTTAATTTTGAAAACTAAGTGTAATGTATCTTTTGTTGGAATGTATTCATTTTGGTAAAATCATCAGCCTCTGAACTGCTTCTTATCAAAAGGGTAAAGGCTGGGTAGTTCCTTATTCACTAGGAAACATCTGTTCTTTTAAGTTTTAGTTAGCAACGGTCCTAATAATCATCATATCCAATTATTCGACTGTCATATTTAAGGTTTAACTGAATTTTTTTTTATTAAAATTGAAGGAACTAGGATTTCGTCCTTGCGTTGTAACTTGTGCAATTTGAATTATTTATAGTGATATTATTATACTCATCCATCTTATAAAAAGAGTCTTGTAAATAGTCAAAGTTTATAAATATAAATTATTTTAATGTCCTTATAAAATTATGTTAATACTTTGATGTCATTAGGATATTGATAGATTTAAAAAATTATAAAGGGAAAAACTGACAATCACCCACTTATAAAATGTTGTACTTTGATTAAGTTGATCAAAGATAAAAATTTGTACATCCATCAAATAATACTCTTTTTATTAGGTGGAAGGAGTATTTTATAAAAAATAATAATTACTAAAATTATCTATATCTATATAAATATAAAAGCAATATCTTAATATAATTAGAATGAAATAAAATTCCCGCCTAAATATTCCTATTTTTGTTATGCGATAGCCTATTGTAAAATTTGATCTAATGTTTGAAACTCACATCTGACATTTTTCACAATTAAAATACAAATATTTTGTTAGTGCCGTCAATAACTATGCAATTTGAGAGAGCTAAAGAATGGTTTCTTAACATTAGGAGTTGTGGAAAATTCCTTGATGCCAATGTAAGTTGATCTGATAATTTCTACTATATTCTTGAATCAGTTTGTTGGGTCATTTGGATTAGTTGTTATGGCATTTCAATTTTTCAATTTTAGGTTGTTGATATGTCAATGCTTTTATTAAGAGAGAGGCAAACAAAATATGGAGCATCAATTGGCTATTTTCCTAGAGCTATCGTGGATTCTCGTTTTCATGAGTAGTTTCGATTGGACTACTACGATGTAGTACAAAAACTCTTGATTTCTTATGTGAAAGGGACATGGCCACTTTATGCATGGAACAAGTGTACACATTTGTACTATCATGTCTACATATATGAGATACAAGTGCTTCCACTGCTCTAAATGGTGCGTTTCAGTCAAAATGAGCATAACTGGTTGTAGTGAAAGTGGAAAATACTTTTATTTGGACTTATAAGACTCTTGGACAATATATATGAGTTATAAGTGCTTCATTAGAGTTACATGGTGCGTTTAAATCAAAATGAACGTAACTGGTTGCTGTGAAAGTGGAAAATACTTTGATTTGGACTTATAAGACTCTCAGACAATATATATGAGTGTTATAAGTGCTTCCTTAGAGTTACATGGTGCGTTTCAGTTAAAATGAGCGTAACTGGTTGCAAAATCCTTAGATCTGGACTTATAAAACTCTACACTAATATATGATATAGTTACAAGTGTCTCTTTCGAGTTTTCCAAACAATGTATATTTTTTTTAAATACTAATTGAGTTGTTTATAACAACTTCATTGTATAAACAAACTGAGTTGTTTAAACAACATGTGTTTAAACAAATTAAGTTGTTTACACAACGATGATTAGAATAACCCATTGTTTAAACCATCTGATTTGTTTAAAAAATTGTTTCTAAAACAACTAAGTTGTTTACATATATTAGATGTGTAGCATAAGAGATACATAGCTCCATTGTTCGAGCATCCCACTTACAAAAGATTCATACAACAATGTGACACTAACTTTGTGATTGTCTCTCAGCCAACAGTATTGGATCTCGACAAGTCAATTGGTTATGCCCTGTTTGTCCACACTTGCTGTATGATTTCTTCTTGGAAAACTCCCTGGTTGACTTAGCCCTTTTAGTTTTTGAACGACCAGGTTGTTGTCGTACATCTGGTGGCAAGAAATTTATTTTCTTAATATCATCAGTAACTACCCACTCAGATTCATTTGGTGCAGGCAAAATAACGGCATCATACGTTGCTCTCCGAAAAGCAGTAGTATAGTAATCTGAGCACACCAAATAAACTGAGTATTTCCTCTGTCTTGGTGCCGCTATTGCATGTTCACATGGAAATCGATCTAATTAGAACTTTCTACATGTGCAGTACTTTCCTCAAAGTTTACAATGAAATTGGTGGTGTCTTTCCTCATTACATACCTCATTTGATCAACTGGTTCATCTTTCAACCTTTTACCCTTGTTAGAAGATTTGCACAGCTTTTCTTCCATCTTCGGGGTTAGTCGGGTGGTGCAATTTTGTGAATCCTCTCGCCTTTGATGAAAATATTTTTGCCACTTCTTTCCAATACGTTCAATCAATGAAAGAATTAGGCCTTGTCGCTCTTTTTTAAGCAAGGTGCTCCGAGACTCCACATTGTTTGAGGTCATGATGTTGTAACGACGCCCCTGAAAGTGTGATCTGGACCATGCCTCAAAGTCTATATCATCAAGATATTTCCAACCAACATCATATGTGCTTTGATTCTGAAGCATAAAGTTGTTGAATTCTTCTATTGTATATAGTTCTGCCGCCCTCATAAAAAGTAAGTAAGTATCACTTTTTCTAGTTTTGGTCCTCAAGTTACCTTTGATGTGATAGATGCAATGACCATGACGTGCATTTTTGTAAACTCTTGCAACTGCATTGATAAGACTTCGATTGCAATCAGAAACAATAATAAGATCTTCTCTTTCACCAGTTACTTTTTCCAAGTTTGTGAAAAATCAAAACCATGAATCATCATTTTCAGAATTAACAATACCCCATGCAAGAGGATAGAATTTCTTATTTCCATCTTGACAAGTAGCAACAATCAAAGTACTCCTATATTTTCCAGTCAAGAGTGTGACAATAATATTTTGCAAGAGTGTGACAATAATATTTATGTAATTTTGATATACCTAATTTTCTTTTTATTTAAATAGAGAAGGGCTTTTTTTATTCTTTGGAATAAGTAAGGCCATTTTTTATATGAATGGCTTTGACTAGGCCTTTGCTAGTGTACTTATTTCACATAATTTGGGTAATAAAGTAAACTAAAAAGGCTAAAAGAAAATGTTTTTCCTATGATCTCTTTTGATTTGCGATCCCCCTTTCCTTCAATCCATAGTCTGGGGCGGTTTGCTAGTCTGATTGTGGCTCCAAATCTCCAGTTTGTTGTCCAATTCGTTCATGTTCATGGCTCTAACGAGCCAAAGTTTTAAAGAGATAAATATGCAACAATTATTAGGAAAATGCTTGGAAAATCTTCCTTACCTCATCCCAAGTAAGTATAAAACACAATTGCCTCTATTTTTCTAAAACGTTATAGGACTCAAGCACTTAGTTTATAAGCATAAACCCGGTATATAACAACCATTTAGTTAAAAAAAGAAAAAGAAAAAGGGAAGCCCCTTAATTTATACCCTAGGTTGAAGTTGGACCTTTAACTATTTTTTTGACAAAATATGTACTTGAACTTTTTAAATAGGTCAAATAAGCCGCTGAACTTTTAAGTTCGAGACAAATAGAACCTTTTTAAATATTAAAATAGCTAAATACATTTTAAAAATATTTAATAAATTAAGTAATAAATCAAATAAAAATGTATATGAAAAATAAGAACAATATTTAAAATTATTTAACAGAATTCAGTAAATTATTTAAATAAAGTAAAGAAATTAAATTACTCCAAATCCATAAGTTATTGAATATTTTCTAAATTTTTTAAATTATTTTAGATTTATTTTAAGCTATTAACTTTTTTTTTATAGGGTTAATTACAGATTGCAACCTGAACTATGCAAGTTTTATCACTTTGCAACCTAAACAATTTATTTTTTCCAATTGCAACTTGTATAACGTGTTTTTTGACACTTTGCAACCTTCATCTATATATTCCGATATGTATAGGCCATGTGCCCAGCACATGCCGAAACGTCTAATAAAATGGTGACACGTGCCACCAATAAATAAAAAGTAAAATATTAAAATTCTAAAAATTCATTTATTTTAAATTCTAAAAATTAAAAAATAACTTTATTTTGAAAATTATATATATTCATTTTTAAGTTCAGAAAATTAAAGAAATCCAACAGACCCTTTTTATTTTCCAATTGCAGCCATGGAAGGAACCTTCATTCCCAATTCAATCCACTGAACCAAATGGCGCCACCTCCTTTCTCCAGTTCGCATTCATGGCGGCGCCGCCACCATCTCCGCAGTGGCTCTTGAACAAACCCCTCTACTTACTAATCTGCAAATTGAAGAAAAGAGGAAATCTTTTTCCTTTTTCTTTTATGATTAAAATGGAGAAGAACACATGCAAACCCTATTTTCCTTTTTCTGAATAGTAAAATGGAGAAGAACAGGAAAAGTTGCAAAGAAATGAAGAACAATAGTTGCAAACACTAGGCTCGGACTCTGCAGATCCGTAAAAGATCGGAGTAAATCTTGAATTCCCAACATTGGGGGGAAATGGATCTTCCAACATTTCCCAATATCAATTTCAGCTTCTTTAGATACTTCACCCGAGTGTTTATGATTTTTCTTTAACCCACGTTTAATTTTTACTTTATCAAATTTGTTATTCTCCTGAGAGGATTTGACAGATGGACTAAAGGATTTTCTTCCTTTGTGCTTTAGTTTTTCCGTCTCAGAATCGACATGATTAGGGTCATTTTGCACAGTTGCATAGAGAGCTCTCCTGCCTTTCTTCTCCTCATTATCCACTTCATTTTTGTTGTTCCTCTGCATATGGAATTTCTGCTTTCTTCTCTTCAATTTGAAATCAAAATGCCTGGAATGAATCGACGAGAACAGAAACGCAAGGGATAATTTAAATTTTTAGAATTTTGAAAAAAGAAATTCAGAAATAACATTTTTTATTTTTTGAATTTTATATAAATTTATTTTCTGGATTTTATATAAATTTTCATAATAGTTTTCATGAATAATATTTTTAATTTTCTGAATTTTAAATGGATTTTCAAAATAATTTTCAGAAATAATCTTTAATTTTCTAGATTTTAAATGAAATTTTAGAATTTTAATAAGTTATTTTGATTTTTCGTTATTGTTGAAAAATAATTTGTATCCTAATTAAAGCATTTTAATTAATTTTTTCAAAATAATTTTCAGATTTTACTTTTTCAATTTTCTGAATTTTCAATAAATTTTTGAATTTTTAAAATAATTTTCAGATTTTTACATTTTAAATTTCTTGATTTTTAATGAATTTTTTGAATATTCAAAAATAATTTTTTTAGTTTTACTTTTTAAATTTTTGGATTTTAAATAATTTTTCTGGATTTTAAATGTTTTCCTAAAATTTTCAGATTTTTACTGTTTTAAAATTTCAATTTTAAATGACTTTTCTGGAATTTAAAAAAATATAATTTTATATGTTATTTTATTTTTAATTTTTAATTTTTATTTGGGGTGTCATGTGTCGCAATCTTATTGGCCCTCTCAGCATGTGCTGAGCACATGGCCTATACACGCCGGATTATATAGCCGGATGTTGCAAAGTGCAAAAAAATGCATTATACAGGTTGCAATCGGAAAAAATAAAGTTTTTAGGTTGCAAAGTGATAAAATCCACATAGTTGAGGTTGCAAAATGTAATTAACCATTTTTTATATTTTATGTTGTTAATTTCTTTATTTTTAAATATATTATTCTATCTAATTTGTCATTTTTGGTGTTTATTAAATATCTTTAAAACTTATTTAGTTATTTTAATATTTCAAAGGGTCCGATTTGTCTTGAGTTTAAAAGTTCAGGAGTGTATTCGTCCTTTTTAAAAAGTTCAAGTGTCCATTTGGATGAAAAAATATTTCAGGGTCTAATTTGAACTTGGGTTATAAATTCAGACGCAAATTTGTACCATTCCCCCAAAAAAAGACAAGGAAATCTCTCACTATATATTTTATTAAAGATAGTTTAGCAAACCAACACTGATCACCAACCCAAGTTACCGAAACAACATGGATCATAGTTAAAGTTATTCGTGCATCCCAAAAAATAAGGTAGTTTATTAATATTTATTGTATAGTCTTGCTACGCCTTTAGTCATCTCGCGGCACCCCATCAACTCCACATTCTGAAAATAGAAATATTTAAATAGGGTGAGTTCTCAAACTCTGTGGGTACGTATTTTCCAAAAACTAAACACAAATATATATAGATGTACAATCTAGCATGTAGTAAGTAGAGATAGATTTTTCATGGCCGTTCGAAGATTAACATTTGCGGGCACTCCCAGGGGTCCTAAACAAGGATCCCGGACTATAGGTTGTTCCATGTTAACTCGAAATTTGAGTACTTGAGTACATATTGAACATAGTGTAACGCCAACTATTTTAGTATTATTATATTATTATTTAAGTTTATTGATATGTAGTTGAGCTTAATTAATTAATTTGGGCCAAGTATTTATATAAATCCATGTTTTGGCCTTTGGCCCAATTTCAAGTCATGATGGCCCGATTAATTATTTTGAGTCCAATTAAATATCAATAAGTTATAATTGGTTTTAGCTTAAGTTGAAAGTCTCATTAGGAACAAGCTCATGTCACAAATCATGTTCAATTATTTTTTATTTAAAATTTTCAAGTCCAAGTTAAGTCCATGAGCATGTCCCACTATTTAGTCCAATTAATATTTCCAAGCCCAATTTATTGAGAATTATTATTTAGTTAATTTATTCAATCACATCCATCATTCATCTCATTACTAAGCTCAAGCCTTTGAGCCCAATGACTCAAGCCCAATACACTAAAATGTAAAGGGCCCATGTCTTGGGCCCAAAGAAATCTAAGTTTATGCAGAACTAGAAACACGTCAAATACTAGGTAAAGATCTCAAAACTCCTAAAAGGTTGGGATTTAATTCCTACATGTTAGAGTCCTAATCCCATCATCAAGTCTCCTAACCCTAATAAAACATTAACCTAGACGTAAGTATAAGAACATTAACAAGCATCTACAGCCAAAGGTATACACGACTTGCAAATCTTCACGGCAAACCTCAATCAAGGTAAAAACTATTTTCCTTTCTATCATCAAATCCTATTTTATGGCCGTCCATAAATTTATCATTCTGTGGCCGCCGAAATACATCCGGCAAGCCGTATCCAACAATTATCCTTCATTCCACCCCGTTATAAACTGTTGTGGTCATCGTCGTTATCCTATTTTCAGCGCCGCCGCAACATCTGTATGTGCGCATGAATATTGTGTGTATGTGTGTCAATTCGGTGTGGGTTATGGTATATGTGTGTGCTCGTGTGTTACTCTATAGGTGAAGGTAAATCTACTAGTGTATGTGTTTTGTATACAATTGTATGTCTGTGTGTGTGATTAGGTGTATGTGTTGAGTGATGTGTGTGTGCATAAATTTATGTGTGTGAAAGTGTGTGGGAGATAGGTGTGTGTGTGTATAGAATCATATGTTTTTGTGTGTGATTAGGTGTGTGTGTAGTGATGTGTATATGCATGAGTTTATGTGTGTGTCAATTTGTAAGTGTGCGGATTGTATGTGTATTGTGTCTGCCGTTATCTCTGCTGCAATTGTATGTGGCAGCGTATGTATATGTGTTTATTTAGTATGTGTTGTTTGTGATGTGCAGGTGTGTGTATATATATATGTATATTAGTGTATATAAGTGTATTAGGGGTCTGCTAATAAGGAAGAAGAAGAAATATGAGATATAATAATAATAGTGATTAATTGAGTGTACAGTGTGTGTGAGTGTGTTGCTGTGTGAAAGCGAAGCAGTTGCGTTGTGTGAGTGTTTAATTGAAAATGTGTAATGTGTGTGAGGTTGGAATCAGTGGAGTAATTGGGGACGGTGGTAATGTGGGAGTGTATTTATTGTTCTTCTTTACTTTAATTAGCGATTATAAATTTTTATTTTCCTTTTATTTTCAATCAAGTCCTCTAATTCTGAAAATTCTCCAAATTTAATCCCCAACTACCAATAAAATCTAATCAAGCCATTCTTTTATTTTGACATCCACAATTTCGATTCTTCCGACTAAGATTTAACAATAATTATTAATATGCATGCCGCGTACACGTAGGTTGCACGAAACAAGGACCACGGGCTTAGCATTTGCATGACATTCCATCAACTTTATTTAAGATAATTCAGGTGGGGGTTTACTGTTTATTATTATTATATGCTTAATTGATTGTGTGGTTTATATCTGTTATATTTCAAGTTTCAACTTTATATTTAATTTATTAGATATACATGTTCAAGTTCTATAAGTACATGGATTACAAGTTACAAGTTTCAAGTTAAAACTGTTTATATTCTATGCCTCTAATTTTGTTTATAATTGTGATAAATTGTGACCTTCCATGAGCTGAAGGAAGTTCACCCCATCCCAATATTGATAATTTCAGGTTAGCTTGGTGTGAGACGGAGGAGTCGAGGCAGAGCCGGAGCATATGAAACTTCTCTTAATTGAACTAGTATATTTTATTATTTGAATTTATGCACGACTCAGGTAGTTAGGATTTTAATTTAAAAGTTTGCTAGATAAAGGGTTTTCGTTTGAATATTATTTGGTTGAATTGGTTGAATTTTATAACTTAGTTATTTATGATTTACTTTCTTTTTAGACTTAATTATTGGATTATGTGGCGTTATTTATATTTTATAGGGACATGTTAGGTGTGACATTATTTGCATGTTCAGCAATAATTACTTATTTGATTTAACTTTTAATCAATTTCTAATTATAACTTTTTGTCTAATAAATAATTTGTATTTGATTAGAGTTTATTTATTTATTCCGCTGCTATATATAATAGAGGGTTTAGTATTTGCATATTTAGGGAGTTTTAGTATGTTAACGGCCTGACTATGAATTATCTTTTATATATTAAAAAAAAAATTCCATGAGTTGATTTATTATAATTTAATTAGATTAAAATATTTTATGAAAATCGGGCGTTACACATAGTCACATAGTAAATTACCACATTAACCACACAAACATTTAATATTAACAAATAATTAGGATAAAGTCCCCACCTCGAAGATTATCGATGCATTGCAAGCAAACTCGATTAACCTCTACTCGTCGGTATACTTGTTTCTAGTAAAAGAAAATATCTGATCTTAGAATTTCCTGCCCAACACATTGAAATGATAGGGGTTATATATATATATATATATATATATAGTTTTGTTGAAGAAAAAATACAATTAGTGTGCCTTCGTCAAAAGTAATTGATTGGGGGGTAATTTAGGTATTTTACTATATTCCGTGTATTCCTAAACCCTAGTTTGTATCTATATAAAGGGACCTCATATGGAATAATAAGATGTCGCTTTCACGCCTACTTCTATTTCTTTTCTTTATTAAGTTTTCCTACAACACGTTATCAGTACGAGATGCTCAGTATTCTCTCGTGAACGGAATTCACATTGACAACTGAACGTATAAGTTTTATTATGAGGATGACCGCAAACTTTCGCCGGGTATGTTTTCTTGCGGCGCAGCAATAATTCCAACCTTATATTTTAATTATGATTTGTGTTATAATTCTCATGGTTGTGACATATGTGGTTGATTAGCTAATTTTGTGAATGACATAAAGTGGCATGATTAGTAATGCTTGTGAGCAAACTATTTTATGCTTGGTATTCCATCTATTTTGGTCAAATAGAAGTATGAGGAAATAATATGAAATATCACAGCCTTATGATTTCCACACATATGTGCACTTGATATTAATTAGTAATTATGGAACTTTGCATGATTTTATTGATATTCATGGGACCACTTGTGTTTAATTTTATGTGATATTTTCTCATGGAATTGAAAGTTAATTGTTCTTTGAGATCTTTGTAATTAGAAATCGTAAATTAGCTTGTTTGCTTGATAAATTGGATACTTGGACATTGCTTGTCTATATGCTGTTGTTAAACACTAAATTGTTCATTTCCATGATAAAGAGAATTCATGGACAATACCAAAATCAGTACAAATCAGTTCCGTGACAAAGAATTTTCACAGAGC
>JAUEKW010076265.1:0-12830 GCA_032274785.1 Ajuga reptans
ACTATATTATAAATTCAAAAGAGTTTCTCCCGAATATTTGATATAACCACCATGTTGTTGGTCATTTTTACTTGTGTGTGTGTTTTTTTTTTATTTTATTATATTATAACTATAAAAATATATAAATTTTTATTATTTATTTGTGTACATTTATAAACTGTGCATCGCACGGGGATACTACTAGTATACTTTATAGTTATAACATGACATCATATTCCATGATATAAATATAATTCTATAATTTCTTCCACTGATTAGTAAATGATAATACATATTATTATTAGAAACAAAGGGTTAATTATGAAGTGATTATTTTGGGAATTGATTTTATTTTGACCAAGTCAATTTATTTTGAACTACTAATTGCCTTTATTAATTGATATCTCTTAATCTCTTAATTATTACCAAATTAGGATACCTCCCATAACAAAAAAAAGCACATATATAATGCCCAATTATTTTTTGTAATAAATTCCCGCTCTAATTTTTTTTAATAATAATTTTCATGTTTTAAAAAAAATTCTTGCTCCCAAAAAGAGACAAGTTTTAAAAATTAATGTTTCGATTTATTAATCAAAATAAAAATTAATTTTACGAAAAAGTTATATATGGTTGAATAAATCAAATTAATAAATAAAGAGTTGTGTAAACGAGAATTTATAGTTTCTAGAAGTTGACATATTCGTCAATATTTTTTAAAGAAAATTAGTACTGTGGATGGTCACCCTGTAATGACCAGACCGGGGACACGTGGCAACAATCCGGAGCTCGGTACATAAGCAGGTCGTGCTCATACCCGCTTGAAGTCTACCTGTGACAAACCGCATGGTCCACCTCGCAGCCTGTTCCCTCAGCCCGTTATAAGAAAAAATCAGCAGGTCGTTCGGCAGTACCTATTCTTCCAGGACACACCTCGAGCCCAAACAATCTCTCGAGCTCGCTCCAAGACCCCGAAGTGTGCAAGCTCACTCCCCGGCAATTCGGTCCCAGGCCGAGCTGGAACTCGTAACCGACTCACCCAGCCGAGGTGCCCACCTGCTTATATGGTGGTTACTAAACCCCTATAAATACCCTCATCCCCCATTAGGAAAGGGATTTTGGAATCCCCACATGAAAAAAGAAACATAGACGTTTGTAAAAGCTCTATTAATTCTCATACTACTCGATCAATAAAGGAAAATATTTTCACCACTTTCAATTGACGTCTTTACTTTGATAAGTACATTCACCTCCCACATAATACAAATTTCTGGTTGTGTTACACGTGTCCTCAACTCATTAAATTAATCAGCCACATCACATTGGTTATTAATTCTTAATAATCAATTAAAAGACACGCGTCCACAACTACATCTGTAAAATTAAAAATATGACTATTTTTGTGTGAGGACGGAATATGAATTTAAATATGAAAAAGATGAGGGGTATAGTTAGACAATTTTTTTTAATTTTCGAAATGGATATAGTTGACATTTGAGATAGTTTTTTTTTTTGAGAGCAGACATTTGAGATAGTTAGTGGTGTAAAGGCATAATTTGTTGTTTCCCCCCTTTTTTGTTTTTTTGGTTTCCCCAAACAACACCTTATTAGAGACTTTTCATTTGCCAACTATTTTGTAAAGTGAAACTTATATTGAAACCGCACACGGATTCTCCATCCATGGATTCTCCTTCTGAAGATGGTCGGTTGTTGAAAATCCTCTTCATTTTTCACTTTATTGAAGCAGATTTACGTGTTTACTTTGATATGTTTTATTGCATCTGTGTATGTAATATGTATGTTTTTGGGATTTTGAAAATCATGCATACTGTTTAGTACCATCTCTTTGTGGAGACTGAAAATCATTTTTCAGTTTATAGAATGGAAGATAATTGGATTATCGAGGCTGCCGCTAGCGGAGATCTCGAAAAGCTTAAAGGTAAACTCCATTTTGTTGTCATAACTTCAGTTGTATGTATGTATTTATCATATTCACGAATTCATTTTCGTTTTGTTTATTTCAAATGATGATCGCAGAGATTAGAGAGAGAATCGGTGACGAGAAGGACTTCCGAAGACGATGTAATTTAGTTACTGACAGTGAAGGCCGGAGAGTTTTGCATTATGCCGCTGGAATGGGCTTAATTGAGATGTGCAGATTTTTGATTGAGGAAGTCAAAGTTGTGATTGACGTCAAAACTCACACGAGTCTCTCTCTCTATCTCTCTCACTCTCTCTATTGTTTACCATATTTCTTGGCTGTCAAGTCTCGTCAACTATTAACTAAATCTACCTTTGTCTTGCTACTTGATCAAATTGTGATTGTATGTTGTGACAATTTCAGTAAACTGAATATGTTTCTTGTATATTTAGTAATGGGGCTTGTTTCCTTTGTGACTCCAAGTTAAATATGCTCAACTATCTTGTCCTTGTTGATCATCTTTAACCCACATTCGACTATTTGACCACCCATTTTACCCTAAGTGCGTCTTACATGAGATCATCTCTTTGGTTAATATATTCCAACAAATTTAATGGTTGGCATACTTGACTGTTTCAACTTTCAGGGGATACTCCTCTGCTACTTGCCATGAGAGGGGGTCATTTCGACACTGCTAAGTATCTGATCAAAGGAGGAGCGGGAGTTGGGATGAGAGATTGTAAGGGATTCACTTCATTGCATTACGCAGCTCAAAGAGGTTGATGATTATCTTCTGGTATTCTTCCCATTGTTATTATGTAGTGTACCAACAGACTTATACGCGTTAGTTGGATTGGGCCTGTTTCAGATAACCAGGAGCTTATGCAATTGTTGCTTACGAAAGGTGCTTATGTAGATGCAAATTCTTTGGATGGAACACCGCTCCAATGCGCTGCATCACGAGGGAGTGTCGAAACTGTTAGGTTTCTGCTAGGTCGTGGTGCTGAGGTTCAAACAAAACCTTTCATTGTAATCTTTGCTTATATACTTAGAACGATATTACGATTTCTGATTTTGTTTTGGTAATGGTTTTGATTGAATAATGGAGAAATGTTATATGTAAAATAAAAGATGGGACTGAAATGAATGTGATGCTTTTGTAATGTAGTTAAGTCATATTGATATAATTTGATATTTGAACTTATGTTTAGGATGGTGTTTATTCGATTAAATTGTATGTGGCACTATATTTTTGCAGGCAGACTCGTGTGCAGTTTATGGCTCTCCTCTTTTGTGTGCAATCAAAGCTCACTCATTCGAGTGCACGAAGCTTTTGCTGGGGGTGAGTTGGTAAATAAACACACCTTTCTCTACTCTTGTTCTCGTTTTTCAAATGCCGTTCTTCCCTCTGTGTAGGCTGGTGCTGATCCAAGGAATTGTTTGTATGGGCTTAGTCCTTTGCAACTTGCAGCAGCAGCAGGTGAAACGGAATCTCTCAAGTGTTTTCTTGCAGCTGGGGCAGATCCTCATAAAGCTTTCCCTGTTAGTTTCCGTCTTCGCCCTTTTCTTTTCTGCCATTATTATTCGTCTACATTTAATGTTTTTCAGCCCTCAATTGTAGACATTCTGCACAATCTCATTTTATATATTATAGATTTGATTAGTTTTAACTTAGTCTGAGGTGAATCTTGATTCCTTGTGACGAAGTTCAATTGCTCTCTTTCATGTGAATCCAGAAAAATTCAACCACCTATTTGTGATTCGTTTAATTATTTCCCAAGTGTGATCTCATATTTTTTTTTCTTTTCTCTAGATTTCACTTATTAATTAGGCTGATGATTTTCAGAGTGGTGTGCTACCTATCGAGCATGCTGCGTTGGAGCATCATCGTGAATGTGTTGAGATTGTGTTTCCAGCGACTCCGAGGATTCCGTATTATCCCGATTGGAGTGTTGATGGCATAATGGATTTCGTCCATTCTGAAGTAGCTAAAGCAGCGGTTTGAACTTTGAACCCCTAACTAAATATTTCAAATTTCTTAATTAATTGTACACACAGTGCCTCTTGGGCTCTTTAGATATACACCATTACATTGATCATACATGCTTTTACATTTGTCTCTTTTGTTCTTTATATTTTAGTCATTTTTGGGTAAATATTAAGTAGCTGCAGTTTTACCAATGCTCCCCATCATCTTTACTTGCTATTTCTGTTATGATAATTATAGTACCGTCTCCGGTTGAATGTCGTAAGTTAATGACATCAATTAATACTTAATCACTATATTCCAGTCACAATGTTGACAGAAGACTAATCTAATGTCCTGAACCATTGGTTAGTTTTATCAAATATGCTTGTTAGTTTGTTTACGTTTTGGACATTCGACTATTTGCATCCTAGTTTCTTTTCCTTGTGTCACATTTCTTGCAGAGGGAGCAGATGAGGAAGGAATGTTTAGATTTTACGACAGAGGCAGCCAAAGTTGCTTGGAATGCACAAGATTACTATGCTGCAGTTGCATTCTACAGTCAGGCAAGCTCATCATTTGCTCTGAATCATAATAACATCATCTTGATATCACTCTCGTTGTAGGCAATTTATCACGATCCGTCTGATGAGAAACTGCTCTCGAACCGGAGTGTTAGTTGGGGCCGTCTGGGTGAAGCTCCATTTGCTTTACGTGATGCTCAGGAATGCGTTAGGATGAGACCGAACTGGGCCAAGGCCCACTACAGAGAAGGCGCTGCGTGGAAGCTACTCGGGGTATAGTATGCATGCAAAATTCAACTTAGATTCAAATTTGTGATGGGAATGAGTTTATTTTAGCTGTTCATTGATTTTGTTGTGAAGTGCTATCGAATGTCTTCCGAAGCGTTTAGAAGGGCTTCGACTTTGGCTCCTCAAAACGACGAAATTGAGAAAGCATACAGGTGAGCTTCGCTATGTGTGTTTTGATCATGTAGTTATGCTAATTTTGCCAGAATATAATAAGTTGTTATTATTGGCAGAGAGAGTTTGGAGTACCTGTAGCTGTACGGCTGCAGAGTACCCGTTGGAAGTGTGGAGCTTAATAATTGGAACAATTTCTTTTTTCTTTTTTAGCTACATCCATGGGTAGAAGAGATTATTTTTTTTTTCCTTTTTTTAGTTAACCCATGAAAAAAATCTTATTTACCCATTAACATTCTACCGTGTAAGTCTTTTCTTTTTCAATGGTAAGAGACCTACCCTTTATTATATAAATTAATTGCCATCAATGAAAATTGTATCTTTAATTTATTTTCCCAAATTTCTTCCTTTTGCAAAAATTGGCGGAAAAAGTTAAGGAACGCCAGTAAGAATTTTCTTTTTATCTGATTATTATAGTAATCTTTTTACTTTTTAATTATTGAGAATGTATCTACTTATTGAAATAATAAGTTGATAAAAATATAATTAACAAAACTGTAAGTATGAAATAAATGGTATAATAATTCTTAACTACACACAGTTTATATGAAATTACTATTCATTCCTTTTAAAGAAAAAATGAAAGTGAGATAATATAGGCACTTGGTTGTCTCAGATATTCTATTGAAGCGATTTTAGTGAAGATTCATTCTACCTAATTAAGTTACTGATTACCTTCTTTTTAAAGAAAAGTTGATGAATTTTATTATCATTATAAATCATGTAATGTACATATGGCGTAATTTCTTCTCGCTTAAGTTTTATTTTGAATATGCATATTTTATTACATTATAGTGTTATTTTGATTTATACGAAATTGTGTGTATTTTTTTTTTTTTGTCTTGTTCTCTTTTTTTTATGGCCTTATTTTACTTTTGGAATTGATATGAGAAATTTAATTTAATTTACTTGTTTACATGTGTATTTTTATATTGTTTGACTTCTTTCATCATATTACATAAGTATATTTAACAATTTTAGGGAGAAAAATGACAAGTGAAAAGAGAAAAAGTTTGAACACATGCTTAAATGATAAAGAGAATAATAATTATCTATAAAAAATAAATAGAATAAGAAGAGTGGAAAACTAAATCAAAATAGAAAAGAAGAAAAGACGAGATAACTTTTTTCTTACCAATAAGCTAAAATACTACGAAACTCAGGAGGAAAAATTAATTAAATTAACATAAAAGGTAAAAAAAATGAAAAATAGTAAATCAAATTCAAATAGTAAATAGTTAATTTTTAATTTTTGTACAATTTTATGAATTCCATAAAAGAAATTCAGATTTTTTTTTTTTACTTTAATTGTCCATCAGTGTCCACTCAGTGAACTGGCCCCCAACAACCCAACTTATATCTCTTATATGCTGCAGAAATAGGGGAGTCGCCACGGTTCCACATTATTAAAGCGTATCAAAATATAAATGAGAGGCATTTAGCCACCTAACCACGTGCAATTTCTGTCTTGGGAAAATTAGACTAGAGTTGTTATCAGTTATGTTCTTAGTTTGTTGGCATGAAACATTAAAGTGTAAAAATGTTAATGCTCCAAGATATGGTAAAAAAAAAGGCCAATGACATCATCTTTTACATTTTGTATAGTGTGTGTAATGTGTTAAATGTGTGTGTAATGTGTGTGACGTGTGTTTAATGTGTGTGAAACGTATGTAGTGTGTGCAATGTATGAAATATATGTGTAGTGTGTGTAATGTGTGAAATATGTGTAGTGTGTGAAATGTGTGTGTAGTGTGTGTGAAATATGTGTAGTGTGTGAATGTGTGTGGAATGTTTGTGGAATGGGTGTATCAGTATTATGTATAATGTGTGTGATAAGTGTGTAGTATGTGTAACGTGTGAAATACGTGTGTAGTGTGTGTGAAGTGTGTGTAGTGTGTGAAATATGTGTAGTGTGTTTGAAACGTGTGAAGTGTGTGTAATGTGTGTGGAATGTATGTTTAGTATGTGTAAAGTGTGTGTTGTATGTGAAATGTGTGTAGTGTGTGAAGTGTGTTTAGTGTGCGTGAAACGTGTGTAGTGTGCGTAATGTGTGAAATATGTGTGCAGTGTGTGTAATGTGTGAAATATGTGTGTAGTGTGTGAAATGTGTGAAATGTGTGAAATGTGTGTAGTGTATGAAATGTGTGTGTAGTGTGTGTGAAATGTGTGTGGAATGCATGTATTGTGTATTCTGTGTGCGAAACGTGTGTAGTATGTGTAATGTGTGAAATATATGTGTAGTGTGTGTGAAGTGTGTGTAGTGTGTGAAACATGTGTAGTATGTGTGAAATGTATGTAGTGTGTGTAATGTATGTAGAATGTATGTTTAGTGTGTGTCAAGTGTGTGTAGTGTGTGTAAATTGTGAAATGTGTGTAGTGTGTGTAATGTATGAAATATGTGTGTAATGTGTGTAATGTGTGAAATGTGTGTGTAGTGTGTGAAGTGTGTAGTGTGTGAAATGTGTGTAGTGTGTGAAATGTGTGTGTAGTGCGTGTGGAATGTGTGTGTAGTGCGTGTGGAATGTGTGTGGAATGCGTGTATTGTGTATTATGTGTGTGAAACGTGTGTAGTATGTGTAATGTGTGAAATGCATGTGTAGTGTGTGAAATATGTGTCGTGTGTGTGAAATGTGTGTAGTGTATGAAATTTATGTGGAATGTGTGTGTAGTGTGTGTGGAATGTATGTGAAATGTGTGTGTAGTGTGTGTGAAATGTATGTGAAATATATGTGGAATGTGTGTGGAATGTGTGTGTAGTGTGTGTAATGTGTGAAATGTGTATGTAATGTGTGTGAAGTGTGTTTAGTATGTGTAAAATGTGTGTAGTGTATGTAATGTGTGAAATATGTGTATAGTGTGTGTAGTGTATGAAATGTGTGCGTAGTGTATGAAATATGTGTAGTGTGTGAAATGTGTGAAATATTTATGTAGTGTGGGTGAAATGTGTGTAGTGTGTGAAATATGTGTGGAATGTGTGTATTGTGTATAATGTGTGTGAAACGTGTGTAGTATGTGCAATGTGTGAAATATATGTATAGTGTGTGTGATGTGTGTGTAGAGTGTGAAATATGTGAAGTGTGTGTGAAACATGTGTAGTGTGTGTAATGTCTGTGGAGTGTGTGTGAAGTGTGTTTAGTGTGTGTGAAACGTGTGTAGTGGGTGTAATGTGTGAAATATGTGTGTAGGTGTGTAATGTGTGAAATGTGTGTGTAGTGTGTGAAATGTGTGGTGAAATGTGTGAAATATGTGTAGTGTGTGTGAAATGTGTGAGGATTGTGTGTGGAATGCATGTATTGTGTATTATGTATGTGAAACGTGTGTAGTATGTGTAATGTGTTAAATGCGTGTGTAGTGTGTGAAATATGTGTTGAATGTGTGAAACATGTGTATTATATGAAATGTGTGTGTAGTGTGTGTGAAATGTGTGTGACGTGTGTTTAGTGTGTGTAAAACGTATGTAGTATGTGTAATGTGTGAAATATGTGTGTAGTGTGTGTAATGTGTGAAATATGTGTGTAGTGTGTGAAATGTGTGTAGTGTGTTAAATGTGTGAAATGTGTGTGTTGTGTGGGTGAAATGTGGGTATAGTGTGTGGAATGTGTGTGGAAGGCGTGTATTGTGTATAAGGTGTGTGAAACGTAAGTAGTATGTGTAATGTGTGAAATACGTGTGTAATATGTGTGAAGTGTGTGTAGTGTGTGAGATATGTGTAGTGTATGGGAAACGTGTGTAGTGTGTGTAACGTGTGTGGAATGTGTGTTTAGTGTATGTGTTGTGTGTGAAATGTGTGTAGTGTGTAATGTGTGAAATGTGTGTGTAATATGTGTGAAACGTGTGTAGTGTGTGTGTTGTATGAAATATGTGTTGTATTGTGTGTAATATGTGAAATATGTGTGTAGTGTATGAAATGTGTGAAATGTATGTAGTGTGTGAAATGTGCGAAATGTGCGAGTAATGTGTCTGAAATGTGTGTAGTGTGTGAAATGTGTGTGAAATACGTGTATTGTGTATAATGTGTGTGAAACATGTGTAGTATGTGTAATGTATGAAATGCGTTTGTAGTTTGTGTGAAGTGTGTGTAGTGTGTGAAATATGTGTAGTGTGTGAAATGTGTGTGAAGTGTGTGTAGTATGTGAAATGTGTGTGTAATATTTGTGAAGTATGTTTAGTGTGTGTAAAACGTGTGTAGTGTGTGTAATGTATGAAATATGTGTGCAGTGTGTGTAATGTATGAAATGTGTGTGTAATGTTTTTGAAGTGTGTTTATTGTGTGTGAAATGTGTGTGGAATGCATGTATTGTGTATTATATTTGTGAAACGTGTGTAGTATGTGTAATGTGTGAAATATGTGTGTAGTATGTGAAATATGTGGTGTGTATGTGAAACGTGTGTAGTGTGTGAAATGTGTGTGTAGTGTGTGTAGTGTGTAAAATGTGTGTAGTGTGTGTAATGTGTGATATGTGTGTGTAATGTGTGTGACGTGTGTTTAGTGTGTCTGAAACGTATGTAGAGTTTGTAATGTGTGTAGTATGTGAAATGTGTGAAATGTGCGTGTAGTGTGTGTGGAATGTGTGTAGTGTGTGAAATGTGTGTGGAATGCATGTATTGTGTATAATGTGTGTGAAACGTATGTAGTATGTGTAATGTGTGAAATATTCATGTAGTGTGTGTGAAGTGTGTGCAGTGTGTGAAATATGTGTAGTGTGTGTGAACGTGTGTAGTGTGTGTAATGTGTGTGGAATAATTTTTTAGTGTGTGAAGTGTGTGTAGTGTGTGAAATGTGTGTATTGTGGAATGTGTGTGATGTGTGTGAAATGTGTGTAGTGTGTGTGAAACGTGTGTAGTGTGTGTAATGTATGGAATGTGTGAAGTGTGAGATGTGTGTGAAATGTGTAAAACTTGTGTAGCGTGTGTAATGTATGAAATATGTGAGAATTGTGTGTAATGTGTGAGATGTGTGTGTAGTGTGTGAAATGTGTGGAATGTGTGTGTAGTGTGTGTGAACTGTGTGTAGTGTGTGAAATGTGTGTGGAATATGTGTGGAATGGGTCATTTGTGTATAATGTGTGTGAAACGTGTGTAGTATGTGTAATGTGTGAAATGCGTGTGTAGTGTGTGTGAAGTGTGTGTAGTGTGTGAAATATGTGTACTTTGTTTGAAATATGTGTAGTGTGTGTAATGTGTGTGGAGTGTGTTTAGTGTGTGTGAAGTGTGTGTAGTGTGTGAAATTTGTGTAGTGTGGATAATGTGTGAAATGTGTGTGTAATGTGTGTGAAGTGTGTTTAGTGTATGTAAAACGTGTGTAGTGTGTGTAATGTGTGAAATATGTATGTAGTGTATGTAGTGTGTGAAATGTGTATGTAGTGTGTGAAATGTTTGTAGTGTGTTATAACAAATTAAATTCTCTATATTTCAAGAACCATAAGAAAAACAATAAGTCAAAGTCTTTATGCACTCCCCATGATATCCTTGAGTACTTTATCTACATTTTATATTATCCACATTTTTGTCATTGGTGCTTCATCTCATATAAGTAATTTTACTTTGCTTATTGCAGCTCCACTTTATGTTGAAATGGAACATTCCTTAGATTCATTTGTATTTATTGAGATTTTGAAGCGTGTCTTGTTCTTTCTCCAAGCATTATCCCTCAAATACTCTAGATGTTGCAGTTGCAAGTGCAATTAGGTTTCGAGATTTTAGATGAGCTAATAATGCTCTATATAAGAATGTTCTTAATGCTCTACTCGTCTCGTCAATAAAGAAAATCTCACCATTCCATTTTTTATATGCATTCTAAAAAAATTGAGAATATTCTTCGTTAATCAACATTCAACTTTTGCTTTACATTTTAATCTTCTGGATGTATTCTAATGGACATTTTCTCTCTTTTTTTCCTGGGATTTCATCATTTAGGGTATCAATATAATCCAAAATCATCAGGAGGTCATACAAATATGTACTTTTCCCCATGCTTCCCGGAAAGAAATTAATTTTTTTAAGGTATTTGTCATTCTTAAAAATCTAATTTTTTATCAAGGTATATGAGTGCAAAACAACATTAATTTCATATACAAAAGTTATATCAGTTTCATATTCAAAATGTTGTTGCAAAAGGTTGAAGGTGAGATCATCTACATTGCGAGAATATATCAACTTCCACTCAGCATCATGGCAAAATCATAACATCATGTTCCAGAAATAAAAATTCCATTAAAGGATTATAAAAAAGTCAAACAATTCGCTCGTTGAACATAAAAATAGTAGTGTTTCTACAAAATAAACATCTCAAAATACTAAAAATGCTTGATATAAAACAACCAACTACGTTAAGAACCTTAATATAAAAGATTATGAGTTATCACTAATCAAGAAATGTCAAAATTATGAAACAATTTAAAATTTCTGGGGAATCACCCATGTCCTAAACATGCCACGATACATTAATACATCCAAATAAATGTGATGTAGTATCATTAATGACAACTACCAGGATAGAATGTCAACAAACAACTAATTTACCAATGAGCAATATCATCCATCTCATTCGCAAAATATCTTAAAGTTATCAGCAAAACAATAGGTGATGCAATAGGTTCTATTTTCTACAAGGAATGCAACACATACTCTCCACAACAGTCCATGAAGCATTTACTATAAGTTATCATATGAACTATCCACAATAAAACATGCACAATAAAATGTACTAGCAGCAGTCCAGGAACTACAGTCCAAGAACTAAAGTACTAACATGCACACTACACACATTTCACACATACATTTCACACATTTCACACACTACACACATTTCACATACTACTCACATATTTCACATACTACACACACATTTCACACATTACACACACTACACACATTTCACACAATACACACACTATACACATATTTCACATATTACACACACTACACAAATTTGACACACACTAAACACACTTCACACAAATTACAAACAAATTTCATACATTACACACACTACACACATTTCACACACTACACACACATTCCACACATATTTTACACACTACACACGTTTCACACACACTACATATATTTCATACACTTCACACACACTACACACACATTCCATATACATTTCATACACTACACATGTTTCACACACACTACACATATTTTACACACACTACACATACTTCACACACACTACACACACATTTCCCACATTACACATACTACACCCGTTTCACACACATAATTCACAATACATGCATTCCACACACATTTCACACACTACACACATTTCACACACTATAGACACAATTCACACATTTCACACACTACACATATTTCACAAATTTAACACACTACACACATATTTAACATACTACACACACATTTCACACATATTTCACACATTACAAACACTACACATGTTTCACACACAATAAATACACTCCATAGAAATTACACACCTACACACATTTCACAGACTACACATATTCCACACACATTTCACACTCTACACACGTTTCGCACACACTACACATGTTTCACATACTACACACACTTCACACACACTACACATGCATTTTACACATTACACATAATACATACGTTTCACACACATTATATACAATACACGCATTCCACGCACATTCCTCACACATTTCACACACACTGCACACATATTTCACACATACTGCACATATATTTAACACATTACACACATTTATTACACTACACAGTACACACACATTTCACACATTACACACACTACACATATATTTCACACATTACACACACTATACACATTTCACACACACTAAACACACTTCACACACATTACACACACAATTTAAACATTACATATACTACACATATTTCACACACTACTCACACTTGACTTGTTCGTTAATTTCGTGCTAACCACAAAATTGACTTCTAGCAAGAATACTAGGTCAAATGTAGTAGGGCGAATATAGAGACCAAGTAGTTATCGTCCATG
>JAUEKW010076594.1:0-12827 GCA_032274785.1 Ajuga reptans
TGAGCAGTAGTTTGAAAAATGTGTTTCGACCAAAACCAAGTGGTGGGTTTGGGTCGAAACTTAATTTTTGAACAGAACTGTCTCAGTTGATCTAAGAGTGTATCTTGACCGAGATCTTCTGGTGTATCTTAGTCGAGATGAATTAGATCATGTCTTGTTGTTTGGATCGTCGGTGACGACAGGTGTTCCATAAAAAAAAACCAAGAAATTACAAAGACAATAATAAAATGAAAGAGTAGAAAGAAAAAGAGGGAACTGAAGATATACCCACCCGGGGAGGCAGGTCGAGCTTCTTCTGTAAGAACCCAAAATATGAAAGGACTTCCAGCTTCCTATACAAATTAGTTATCCTAAACAGGCCATGCCGATCTACCCACTCATTCAATTTTCTTATAACTAGTCGGTTCTTCTGGTAGACAGAGTCCTCATCTGGAACAGTGTATTTTTGTTCGCTATATACCCAACGGTCAAAAGGAAAAGACCAAGTGCCTGACTTCGGGGTCACCAAGAAGTATTTGCTTTTCCACTCCTTATCAATGCTGGGAGGTTTTCCTACAAAATGACTCAACCCCCTCTTCCGAGAACTCAAATAGAAAATACCATTTTTCGATTTGAGTTCATGGCAAATTTGGAAAATCTTCGCGGTGGGATCCCCACCATTCCCCTTCATCAGGATATAGAATGCTACCACTAGTTGCATAGAGGAGAGGTTTATCTGATTAAGGGGTATGCTATAGGCTCGGGTAAGAGAAGCTAAGTAGTTCATGACAGGAAGCCGAAACCCAACGTCTACATGGGATTTCCAAAAGGCCAGAGTAGGAGGATTCATATGGTTTGGGCGTTCATCGTCATCAGGAAGTTCTATCATGAAATCAGAGGTGGAAAACTTCTTCGCCTCTAAGTAAGGTAGGTTATGGAATTTGGAGGGACCATCTATTTCATCCCACCTCCAGTGCTGATCCGGGATAACTATCTTCTTAACCCTACCTAATAGAGGAGGATTCGTGGAAGAAGGTTCACCCCCCCTTGATGAATCAAAAGGGTCCTTCCCAGAGAAGCGAGGGAGTGAGTGGAGGAGTCCCTCGCTGCCAAAGTAACGAAGGAAATGAAGAGAAGCATGAACAGGACGCACAATGGCTTTGGGCCCAATGCGCAAACCTTCCCCAGGATTCAATTCGGACATCGTTCTTTCACTATCTTCTGATCTCGATGCACTTGCAGTATCATCGAGCAGATCAGAAGAGGCAGTTTCACTTCCATTTCTCAGGAATCGAACAATTTCCCGAGAGGGAGAAGGAGAACTAGACATCATAAAAAAAGTACGAAGGAGACAGAAATCAAAATACATGAGGAAACTCGGGGGGACTATTCCACTTGGGAAGGGAACCAAGGGAAGGTTCTAGCCAGAATAAGGAAGGAGGAGAAAACCAATCTTCAAAGAAGGAGATCACCGGAATTTATACCTTCGCCGGAGAAGAAAATCAGAGAAGAAAATTGGAGAAAAGTAAATAGTTGGGAAATATTTGAAGGTAATCAAATGCAAGGGTATTTAAAGGTGAAACGAGGGGGGAGGCAATGCGCCGCACCATAGAAAGGCCAACACTTGGCAAGATCTCAAACGTAAAGAAAAAGTGTATTTTCTCGTGAACGGCCAGGATTAGCCCCCTAAATTTAAAAATTTGTGGGCGGGAATCAAGGCAATCGAGTAGCTGCCCACCTATCAAGTCAATAGGCCTGACATGAAGTGATGTTTGACACTGAGGGCAGAATACTCCAAACTCCCTCGCTGCGGTCATTCGGAGTAGGGGGTAGATGATGTGCCCTCGTCACATCACGCCTCGCACCTCTTCTATGTTAAAAATCCCACTTCGTGATTAGAGCGATGTTTACGGTTCTGAACAAAGCAGTTCGGCCTTCAGCCGAACTACGAACCTATAGTTGGTCCCACTGCATATACCCAAACTGCTAAAGAATGTATTCAACACAAACACCTGGTGATCCTCGTGCTCATCCTACCAACAAAAGGTACCATGAGCGCCGCCAGAAAGTACGCAGGACCAAAACCATATCCCGAGATTCTTGAAGCCATACTACTGACTAGGATTAGGGTTTGGTAGAAGTATCTTAAAGGACCATTTTACCCTTAGCCCTAATAGTAGTTATAAATATCTCATTCCTTCCAGAGAAAAATATATCTTATTTTCACTATTGCATTGTATTGAATTGAGTACTACTTATGTAACACTCACTAACTTGAGCATCGGAGGCTCTTCGCTGGAGACCCTCTCTGGCGTTAGTTCTTGCAGGTCACTCCAAAGATAAATCATCCAGACGAGGAATTTCCTTTGGCATCCCAGCATTTTGTCTTAGGTATAATCTCTAATTCTCCATGTGTATGAACTAAAATGGATTTGGCACATCAATGATCATTACCAAGTGAAGAAGATTTCATATATGGATCACGATCTTTGAGAATATCCTTGAAGATTATGCAAAGATTCACTTTCCATACCAGGATGTCTGAACGTCCAATAGAACGTGCTCATGAAGGAATCAAAATCACAAGGATCTCGTGCAAGATTCATATAGGATATCTTTCAGTATCAGTTGGTGAATCATTAAGACCTGAAGGTAAATAAGGAAGAAGTATATGATCCAAATTTGATTTAGATCAAGTCCAGATTCGAAGATACTTGGGCCACAAGTATTGATACTTGGCCCCTAAGTATTGAGAGTCTATATATACGTGAGTGTTTCATTATGTTCGACATACTTTGAGAGAGCATTGAGCTTTAGAGTCAAATACTCAGAGTTTTTGTTTATTGTTTTATACACATTCTTTGTTGTAATTATTATTCGACGGGAGGTGCGAACATTCACAAGTCGGGAGACTTGGTGATCGCGAGGAGGGATTCTAAATGCAAAATCTATTCAAGGGATTGTATGGTCAGATGAGTTGTTAGAAAGGTGAGATAGGTTTAGTTATTCGAATAGGAGGAAGTCCTAGTTCGTAGTAATTTCAGGGGTCGAAGATGTAAGGGGGAGAAGAGATTCTCTTTCGTATACTTTAAACAAGTTTTGTTCCGCTATTTATTCTGTTTATTTTAATACTATAGTATTATTTTACTTTTAATGTTCTTACATCTGGTCTAGAACATCTCATACTGTGCACTCTGATATTTGGTATCACCGTGTTGTTTATGTTCGAACATCTTATACGAACATCGAGCAAGACGTACTTGGATATCAAAATTTTCAATTGGCACCAGAGCTTAGGTTCTTGTTTTTCTATTTTTACAGGTAGGTCGAGGATCTGTGATGATGATGGCGATTGGGTCTCTCCTACCCCCATTGTTGCATGAGTCAAATTACACATACTGGAAATTAATTATGTCTGTATATCTCCGAGCTAAAGGTTGGTAGGACATGTTTCAAACTGAATGGAAGCATCCTGAGATGCAGAAAGAGAAGAAGAAAATAGTACCAAAACCGGAGAACCTCTGTAGTAACAAAGAGAACGATGTTGAACTTACAAATTTTAGTACTTTGTACAATATCTTGACGTCTACCGATCTTGCCCGACATATTGTCTTTGCGACTTGTACTACAGCCTATCAAGCATGGGAGGTTCTACAAAGCTAGTTCGAGGGGAATGCTTATGAGAAAGTAGCCAAGGCTCAGAAACATCTATTTGAATTTGATAGGGTGAATTTGACATGTACTACACATAATTCAGTAGTATTGTCAATCAGTGTTACATATAGGGTGAATCAATATTCGAGAGTAAACAGATTAAGAAGGTTATGACTTATGATGACTCTTCAGCAAGGTTTCGTGAAAAGATTACCGTCTTGGAATCCTTCATGAAACTAAGTCGAATGACGTTGGATGATTTGATGGGAGAACTTCATAGATTCGACATGAACAATGGATATGATATTATCGAAAGGAATAAAGGAATCATTCTTAAGGCTGAAGTAACACATAGTTCGGATAATGAGGAAGAGGAGACAGAAGAAGAAGAAGAATTTGAAAGTCTTGTCGAACGTCTTGCCAAGATTTTTGGAGGAATTGAAAAGTTTAAATCCAAAATAAATTCAATCCAAGTAAGAACTCAAAACCTTTCAATAAGATTAAAAGTGCTAATAAGTCTTTTTCCCCCTCCTAAGTCTTCAGGTAATAAAAAGAACGATCAGTTCCTGAATATAAAGGATTTGGACACAAGTAAGAAGAATGTCCGAGCTCCCCGGAAGGAACATATCTTACACAACTACGTGAATGATTTCAAACCTGAACAAGATGAAAATCAGGGAGAGTCTTACTTTTAATTCTGATATTGTTTGTCTCACAACAATTTCATATTCACAGGCTCAAACACTGACTGAAATTGTTGTAGAGTTATTTGTTCGAACATATGAATCTGAACAAAGTAATGCATTGCGTCAATTGAATGAATCTTCCTGTTGTGATTCTGATGGATCTTATTACAGTGTAGATCCGACTTTTGATGATACCACGTCAATGAATGATGAGACATCTTCAAAATGAATTGAAGGTGAAAAGATCACTGAAACTCAAGAGAAGGATCTGACTGAGTCCCAACATCTTGTTGTTGATAATGAGAAGAAGGCTGATTGTCTTGAAACTGAACTTCAAAACCTTGGGCAGATCAATGGGATACTGAATGATCGATTGACTCAAGTCCATGTTACCATTAAGGAGCATGAAAGTCAACTTCTTCTGTATTCTGTTTGTACATCGATGATGGACAATTAACATAAGTTGTTCAACCAGGCAGTTGAATCCAAAGACTGTACCATTGAATCTCTTAAAACTAAAATTTTTGGATTGCAACAGGTTGTTGAACATAAAGATCAAGAGATAAACTCTCTTAAGAGTGAACTCTCTCGAGTTATGTTGGATCATACCATGTTCAAAAATGACTTTGCTCAATTGCAACAAGAGGTTAAAAACCAACAAGTTGAGGTTGAAAAAGCAAAGGAAACTGCAAAAATTTAATATTGGTAAAGCTAAGGTTGATGAACTGTATGAATTTAGCAATGGTTACGGTAAGCAAAATGGTTTAGGTACTAAGGGTAAGAATTCTAATTCAAATCCTAATGTTAAAACTGCACTTGTTCAACCTGCATTTAATGTTCCTACATCTAATTCTAAATCACATGCACCTACATCTCATGTTCAAGCTCATGTTCATACACTAGTAGCTAAGGCAAAGAATATTTAAAAAGTAGCAAAAGGCATGAAAGGACAATAAAATGCTATGGTGAATACGGATAGTAAATTTATTCCAACTTGCCATTATTATAATGTATTAGGTCACATACCTCCTAGATGTTATAGAATGCAATATGATTTGTTTACTAGCAATGTGACTAATTAGAAATTTGAAGGTATTCCATTGAAAGATTTGAGTGTTGTTCATTTCAAAATATCTAACCTAAAGGTTGACTTAAATAATCATGCACAATTTAAAATCTAGGTTAAGAAAGGTGAGAACAAATGTTTTACATTGATTTTAACCTTGATGTCTTGTTTTGAAGATGCATGATATTTTGATAGTGCTTGTTCTCATCGTATGATTGGTAATGAGTCAAACTTGGTTGATGTTTTTGTTGATGGTATGTTTGTTACTTTTGCTAATGGAGTAAGAAATGAAGTCATTGGGATTGGTATACTTAATGTTAGTGGATTGTAGAAACTGGAAAATGTTATCTTGGTTGATGATTTGAAGGTTAATCTGCTTAACATAAGCCACCTATGTAATCAAGGAACTTATGCCAATTTTACTTATGATAAGTGTTTGGTTTATGATTCTAGTGAGAAACATGATTTGAAGGTTTATTATTGCTACTTGTCGCAACAGGATCTTAAATGAAATTTCACCATACTCATCGATACTAAGACTTTGCACAAAAAACTTGGATACTTAAATTGTTCCCATCTAGTCAATTTTCTACTGCAGGTGATGTTCGAAATACACCCAAGTTGACAATGAATGAAGATGGAGTGTGTGGTCCTTGTCAACATGAACAAAAGCTAAAAGCTCATAAAATACTTCTTCAAGTGCTGACCAAGCAGATTTTGGAGCTACCATATATAGGCATGATGAGCTCAGTTCAGACATCAAGCACAGTTCCAGAAATGTCAAAAGTTATGTTCAGACCCAATGGGATGTCACAAAGTTGGTAGGTTGAAGCCATTAACATGGCTTGCTACATCGTTAATAGTGCATATCTTAAAAAAGGTACTGGATTAACATTATATGAGATCTAGAAAGGTAAGTCTCATAACCCTAGTCACTTACATGTTTTTGGTTATTGTTGGTACATCGATAATGATGGACAATAACTTGGTGATTATGAATCTCAAAGTGACTTTGGATATTTTTTAGGATACTCCAATAACATTAGAGTATATCGAGTTAACAACTTGAGAGCTCAAGCTGTCGTGGAATCCTTTTATTTTAGGTTTGATAATGTTTCTAGTGATGCAGATGTACAAACTGAAAAAATTTCAGTTCCATTTCTCGGCACTAGAAACATGAATAATTCTGGAAAGAATGCAGTTCCAAAAGTTGTAACAAATTATTCTGAACAGATTTTGCATGGAGATCAATTTACTGAGCAAGGAGATGTTCTAACAACGACTGCTCAAGGAGATGTTCTAACAACGACTGCTCAAGGAGATGTTTGTACAGCTGTCTCTTTTTCTCCAAGTGAATCAAGAAGAGATTCTCCATAAAAAATTCAGAATGATCATCCGAAGAACCAGGTAATTGGTAAGTGAACATTGGGTGTCAAAACTCATGGTTTTCTTTGAAAGGATTATGGGAAATTGTTGAACAGTTCATACTTTGCATGTTACACTTTCATATTTGAATCCAAACACATTCTCATTTGAAAATCTGTCATAGTTTTAAGGAATGATGTTGGTACATTTAGTGCTCCTACTTTGTCTAATATGTTATTTTTAACTGCTAATCGGCCTGAAATATGGTCTAATGTAGGTATGTGCTTAGGTAATCAGTGTAATCCCAAAGAACCACATTTAACTGTGGTAAAATCCATTATTAAGTATGTTAGAAGATCATCTGATTGTAGGATTTTGTACCTTGATAAAACAAGTGCCCCAAATATTTCTGAATATCTTATCAAGCACTTTCACACACATAGGTATTTGTTACCACTTCATTCAGGACAATGATGAAGATGGTCTCGTTGTTTTGGACTATGCTCCTACATAAAATCAAATGGTTGATATTTATAACAAAGCACTTGATGCCCGAAGATATATATCCTTGAGAAAATCCTTAAGGATATTCATTTCTTAGTATGCTAGATTTCTTTTCAATTCTATTAAAAAAAAAGTAAAAATTAAAAAATGAAAAAAAAAAGCAAAAACAAGGAAAGAAAAAAAAAGCATGCATATCATATAGGAGTTATTTTTTAATTCTTTTGCATTAGTCATTCTTTTATTTTATGTTATGATGCATGCACCACATAAAATTTATGATAAGCCCAATGAGAAAAGACAAGTTCAAAGTGATGTTTGACTTGACAACTTTTAGTTCTTTTTCCCCCTAGCTAACCCATTTTTCACAAAATTTAATGTCGGAAAGAATGACAATTATGAAATGATTCAGTGTGAAGCCACCGGGTTAAGAGATTCACAAGAGTTAAGTAGAACTGTAGAAGGGCCGGATAAACAGAAAATGATTGATTTGTGAAAGCTACCGACAAATGTGCAAACAAAGAATTCATACATCTCATATTCACTGAAGTTATAAGGTGAAGATTGAGCTCGTCACACCGAGTTTTTCTAGTGTGGTGCTTGGCTTATGCGGTTTACGAGCTATTGCATAGGCGAATTTTGTCCACTTGACACGAAGTAAAAGTGAAGCAACAAATGTCCAAACATCTATATTTGATATTCATGTGCAAAAAGAACATGTTGATCATGAAAAGTGTTATAGGTGAGTCAGGCCTGGAGTGATAAGGAAACTTAAATTTAATTAATTCCGGTCATCCATCGTTCGAATTTTGGAATGGTCAAGAGGTTGATGTTTAAATTTGAGTAGTTGCTTGTCAAGGTTTGCTACTTGTTTATGTGCATTGCATTATAGTTTAGAATTTTTTATTTTATTCTTTTAGACATAAATCATGATTTTCTTCCAAAGATTCCGTAAAATCGGCATGGGCTATTTAGTTCAATTTTGGATAATATTACAAAGGTAAAAATTTGGAGTATATGTTCTTGGTCTTATCCAGAATTGACGATTGATTGTTTTCTAATTTTTGTTTAATTATTGTGTTGCAAAAGGAAAAATCTGTGTTCATTTCCACTTATCATCTCTCACACATTCGACTTCCCAAAATTACTGAACAGTTTTACCAAAATGATTGTTGAGTCAAAAGTGCCATACTTGTTGATATTTGTACTACTGTATGATCCTTTGGATTTCTGACCGGAAAGGGGGGAGAGAAAGAACACGAGAGGCAAAATAAAAGCGAGGAAGAACATGAATTCAGGGGGAGTAAGTAAACAGGAGGAGCAGTTTCAAACAAATTTAATTTAAGTTTAATTTCTAGTTTATGCCTTATTTGATCTGATACTTATATTTTATTTTGATTATCTCTGATACCATATTTGCTTTGTTACTAATGTTTGAATTTGCTCAATGGTTTGTGATAGTAAACAAAGTAATTTGGTTCATGTTCGTATTTGCAGAAAAATATTTAACATTTCTTTTGGAGATACATATTCAGATATTTTCGATCAAAATGTCAAAGGGGAGATTGCTACGAGATAGATTTAATATATTTTCATAAATTATTGTGTTGTCGTTTTATCAAAAATAGTCTTGAAATTAGCCTTGAAAATAATACAATTTTATTCAAGACTAATGTATATTATTTTGTATTATATTGTAATAATTAATTTATATTTAATTAGGTTATATATAGTTAGATATTATTTGATTAATTAATGACTAATTAATTGATATCTACTAATAAAATCTTCATAAATATATTTGGATTTGTTTCCATATTTTATAGGGATACAAATCAGGAAAATCAAAGTCAAACATAGACCTTGAACAAGGAAAAAGGATCTTGGAGTTAATGCTTGAGAATCAACGATCAACTTGTTGAAGGGAAGAAGTTGATTCATGCCTTAAGTACAATATCATTACTGAGTGAAGAAGATTTCGCAGATAGATCATGGTCTTCGAGAATATCCTTGAAGATTCTACAACGATACACTTTCCATACCGAGATGTCTGAACGTCCAATATAACGTGCTCGTGAAGGAATCAAAGTTCACAAGGATCTCGTACAAGATACATATGGGATATTATTCCATTTTAGTTAGTGAATCATTGAGACCTGAAAGATGGATAAGGAAGAAGTAACTGATCCAGATTTGATTTAGATTGAGTCCAGATTCGAACATACTTGGCCCCCAAGTATTGAGAGTCTATATATACCTGAGTGTTTCATTATGCTAGGCATACTTTGAGAGAGCATTGAGCTTTAGAGTCAAATACTCAGAGTTTTTGTTTATTTCTTTATACACGTTATTTGTTGTAATTATTGTTCGACCAGGAGGTGCAAGCATTCACGAGTCAAGAGACTTGGTGAGCCCGATGAGGGATTCCATATGCAAAATTTATTCAAGGGATTGGGTGGTCAGATGAGTTATTAGAAGGGTGAGATAAGTTTGGTTATTCGAATAGGAGAAAGTCCTAGTTCGTAGTAATTCGAAGGATCGAGTCCAAACTGTATCATTACACGCGCGCGACACTTGTTCTAATAATGAAGATTTGAGGGAGAAAATGGATTCTCTTTCGTATACTTTAAACAAGTTTGCTTCCCCTATTTATTTTGTTTATTTCATTATCTTCGTATTGTTTTACTTTTCATGTTCTTATATCTGATCTAGAACATCTCACATTATGCATTCTGATATTTGGTATCACCATGTTGTTTATGTTCGAATATCTTGTACGAATATCAAGCAAGATGTAATTGGATATCAGATTTTTCAGTAGCCTTAACAAGTTTTTTAAATGTTGAATTTGAAGAACAATTCTCCGTTTGGCAAGTGTGTTTTGGTTTTAGTTACCATAGGAATGGATTTTTGCATCGAATCATTGAACTTTTTTGTTCGCATGATGATTGGTTCTATTGGAATTTTAAGGTATGAATGGAGAAGTGTCTTTTAGACGAAGAGGTGTTAGTGAACATTTGCGTCTGTACCAATGGAATAGGTGCGAATGAATGATGAAATCAAAACATAAGATCGTGATCTTTTTGGTTAAGAGATATGGTCTAACGGTTGTGATTGATCAAGTCGAAAAGGTGCACCCATTCACGAAATGACGTTTAGAAGTCTATAAATAGCCATTCTCATTTCATATTTCTGATCGGTTGAAAAGAAGTCGAAAACAACACTATAATATAAATAAATCATCATGTGCATTTGTAGTCATAATTATTGAGTCTCAAGAACGTCTTGAGTATCGAGTAGTTTGCCGATAACTTTAGTTTCGTTGTGATGCAATTTCAAAGTTTAAATTCACTATATCTTGTGAATGATTACCGAAGACCTTGAGCACTTGGATACGGGGCAATATCGTCTTACGGACAACGAGCCAAACTCGTGCATCGACTTACCTAGCCCCGTTATAGAGTCATTTCCAAATACACCACCAATTTTTTCCAATAATCGTAAGACGATATTTTGTGTGTTTGAAAATGGCACTCAGGATCAACAAAAGAAAACGAGAGATTTGAATTTGACATAGGTGATGTTTTCAATACTTCTTTATCCATTCAGAAAAAGTTACTTATGTATATTTGCTCGTTATATTTTGTTGCTAATTCTGGAACATTTGCAAGGAAATTATGATGCAAAGAAACTGGAAGTGAAAATAATCCAAAATATTGTGCAAGTGGAAACGCGGCTCCTATTTGGCGGAACTTATGGAAACATGGCCGTACTGCTTCTAATCCGGAGAGAACTTGCATCAACCGGATCACCATCGTACATCGACGACATGAAAAAGATGCAACTTTCCAAACAGGTATAATGGTGGTAAAATCCAATTCAAATCACCGGATCTCAGGCTTCGGATCTGAAAATGCAAAATTCAGGGTGCGAGAAAATCTTCTATAAGCTTCAGCGATTTGGAAGAGCGTATTCGTCAGGATCCATCTGGATTACAAATCTGGAAATCTCGAAACCGTTCACTGGAATCAGTGGAGATGTGTCTGGCGGTTGAGAAATGACGGTAATAGAGAAAGCCGTAATTCTGCTGCAACACATCTGGGCAATATTAGATTACGTGATGGCTCTTCGAATCCGTTGTCCACCAATATAACGGACCAAGAGTCTGAGAGATATGGAACTCTCTCCTAGTGACGAAGCGGTTGGAAGCTATCGGCATCTCTTCAATTAGAGGAAGATACGTTTCTGTGATATTTGGGAAACAAGTATGTTAATAATCTTCCTCCCAATTCACGTGGACTAAAACTGACATCGGTGGCTGCTACAAACCCTTCGCGTCTCTTTGGTGATAAGATATGTAGTGTCGAAACCCGTATGCTCCGGTTGACGAGATAAACCGCCTATGCCTTTAATGAAGAGGTGTGGAAAGAATCACCAGAATTGAAATCAAAACTTGATTTCTATTTAAAATGTAGGGGAGATGAAATCTTCCCATATAAATGGTCAAATAGGGGATACGGTCTTCCCACGGAAGTGTTTAAATGGGGGATGTTATCTAAGGTAAAATGTACCTAAAGCTAAAATGAAGGTCATAAGGCAGCTGATCTCCAATAGAATAATACGGATCCGTTAATGAAAAATTTTAATGAAAAATTAACTATGCTGCATGTCTAGGGGAGTGAGTTTAAAAACCCGCACATGAAAGAACGTTGATAGCAGTAACTCAACCATAATGAGTGGAGATCCCACGAACTTGGTTCAATGAGACAACTAAGTTATAAATGGTTATAACGGTTCATACGGGCACTTGGAACTCAAATATGTTTAGTCTAGAACTTGGAAATCATTCAACTCCTTCCCAGAGACAACCAAGTGCTATCCTGATGATGTGTGTTGAGGATAAGCATTTACACTTTTAATGACTCCTATACCATATATGGTGGGGTATTTCAGGCTACTCCAGGATTAAGTTATAATAGGAGGTCACCTATATAAGTGAGAAGTGAGGCCGCTTCAAATGAAATACTTATGAATCCAAGATATGGTCCATGGCCAAAACAGACACAACATGAGAATCGAAAGATATCAGAATTGTTATTGTGTGAATGTTATTGTCTTAGTTTACACAAAAAACTGCCAGTTCAAGACATCGTGTTCACTGAGCAGCGAGTAAATCTGATAGCATCTCAGTAGGGAAGGTTCAAAGCCGAAAGCTACGTAGCTCGATGCAATGACAGTTCGTCGGGACTTTCTTATGTGTCAGTCTAGAATATATACATTAGTTGTCATTCACATGGGGGTTGTTTTCTAACTTTGAGTTCATTGTCGAAAACTTCTTCCATTAATGTGGAGGTGGTACACGTGTTCGTGCATGCACTTTAGGACGCTTTAAGTGTCGATTTAGATATGTTTACATGTATAAATCCGTGTATTTAGATCGTTTACCGTTTATTGGGCTAGATAACGTGTTTGTTGCGTAAGTGTGTTAAAACAGGTGTTAAAGTGATAGAGTATACATTAAAGCAAACTTTTAGTGCGCTTTATGGATGTATATTTAATTTCCTTATTATCTGAAA
>JAUEKW010076814.1:0-13237 GCA_032274785.1 Ajuga reptans
CTAGAATTAGTATAGTGGGCTCCCAAGTGGGCTTAAGCCCACTAATTTCTCTATAAATACCCCCATTGTAATCATTTTAGACTTGCGTGATAATAAGAATACTGACTATTTCTCTGGAATTATTGTTGTTATTATCTGATCAATTGTGATACCACATCACTATCTAATGCTCCCCTTTGAGACTCGATAAGTTCTTTTTTTCTCTTATGCTTTTCATTACCACATTCATATTTACGATGAGGTATTCTCAATTATCTATCAAAACAATAAATAAACAAAGTTTTAAAGAATGATTGAACGAAATTGAAAATTTAGAACCGTAAAACATAAATTTTTATTATATATACACAGACTTTCTAATGAAAATAAAATGGGATAATTCGTTTATTTAAATAACTTGTAACTAGAAAAAGAGAAAAAGAATACCTGTATTGAATAATGAATAATTTCTATCTAATTTATTTGTTTAATTTTGAGCTAATTTGCTGAATTGGGCCGGAGCCCTATTTAAAGGTATGCTGTTAAAACATTGTTAATTTGCTGAATTGGGCTCGCTGTTAATTTGCTGAATTGGGTCGGAGCTCTATTTGAATCAACTATTTGGATACTTGGAGGCGCTGTTTAAAGGTATGCTGTTAAAAGCATTGTGCTAGAGCCGAAAATCGAACACAAGACCTAGAACCACACATGAACTTCTTCTCTCACACCTCATCAACTATGCTATGCTATCAACTATATATATGACTTTTATCCTTCAAAAAATATATATTATATATTTATAGATAGATAATAAAAAAAATAATTTAGGGGCTCTCGCCTTACGAGGGTCCGGTACGACTGCACCACCTTAACCGCTTCGGGCCGGGCCTGACCCGCGGATTTTCTTACGAGTTGGGTCGGCAAGTTGCATGGTTCCCGGGAGGGATAGGCATGTCAACGGGGCGGATCAGGTCGGGTAGTTAATATACCCGCCCCGCCCCGTGCCCCGCCACGGGGCAAAGGTCTTCGCCCCGTGCCATGCTCCAAGCGGGGCGGATTTGGCCCGCCCCGCCTACTCTTTTTTTTTTCCAGAAACAAATGGGTAAAGCATCTTATTCTTGACTACAGATCTCTAAAACTGTAAGCTTGATGCCGAAAGTGCATCTTCTGCTTAACTACAGATCTCTAAAATTGTAAGCTATGACAACAAAAAGTCACATACAAGTTTATATTTAAACAGAATGCTGTAAATGTGACATTAAAGAAACAAATTTTAAATTACATTACTAACAATTATCGAATCCATAGAGAACTTTTTACACCTTCTACAGATCCACCACAAACAGAAACCAGAAACATTAACTGTACAGCAATGTCCCACTAAATCCATGCATTTTTTCAAAACAAATAGGAACCTTATCGCTCACCCACAAGTCCTTTTGTGTATGGCCAGAAAATGAAATGGACTTGGGAAACAGGTTTTGCGACAAGGATAGCTTCAATGACCATAAGCTTTCTGTTACTATAACCCAATTTTCTCTAAGAGAGTAAGAGTGTACTACCTTGAATTCTTTGGGCTCTCCTGTTGACGGGGGCTGGCCGGCTGGGCAGTAGCAGCGCTGCAATGCCGGATTCTTTAATCTCCTGGAAAGAGACGATTGAATCTACAATTTGAATGAAGAAGAGAAAAGGGGGAAGGCAGAAGGCTGGGTTTGCAGACGGCAGTGAAGAGAGACTAGGGTTGAAAATTTAATATTGAATGTTGAATTATTGATAGTTTAATTAAAAATATATTAATATTAATATTAATATTAATTATCAAACATCTCGGCGGGTCGGGGCGAGTCGGGGCGGGGCAAGATTTAATATCCATGCCCGCCTCGCCCCGTGCACGGGTCGGGGCTGCCCTGGCCCGTTTCAAAACGGGTCGGGTTTGACCTGCTCCAAACGCCTCGGGGCAGGGCGGGTATCCACGGGTCGGGTTTAGATTGACATGCCTAGGGAGGGACACTCATCTAAAGTTTTTCTACCATATAGACAAATCCTTCTTTCATTTATTTATTTTACTTTAAATAAAACTAAAAATGTTTCAGCTTTACTTCACGTGGAGTTTGGACACTTCGATTAAATAATTATAATTAACATTAACATTATAATAAAAGCTCATTTTAAAATAAAGCTGTACCAAATAAAAGCTACAAATCGGGTTAATTACTCAAATCAATCTGTACTATACGCGTTTTAACACTTTGCAACCTAAACTTAATTTTTTTGCCGATTGCAACCCGAAGTTTCATTTTACAACCTCCGGCAAAAAATTCCGGCGAAAAAAATTAAAATTTATTAAAAAAATATTTAAAAATTATAAAATAATTTAAAAAATATAAGTTTATTTAATAAAAAAAAAATTATTTAAAATATTTGAAACATGTTGGAATTATTTTTAAATTTTTAATTTATCAAAAAACAAATATATAATAATTTAATAAAAATATAACATTATTTAAAAATCTAAAAATAAATTTTAAAAATCTAACTCTTTATGATAGTTTTATTTAAAAATAAATACTCTAAATAAATTTTCTAATATTTAAAAATAAAATTTTCAAATTAAGCTTTATTAAATATTTTGAAGAATTTTCTTAATTTGATTTAATTTTTGAACTAGTAAAACGAGGCATTGATTTTTGATACATGACTCTTACTTTGGGATAAAAAAAATTCTGATATAGGACTCTCTTTATGGGACGGAATAAGTATTATTTATGGTTATTTAGTGACAAAAAGCGTTTATTTTTAATAAATTAAGAAAATCCAGGACTCGTTTTTTTGATACATGTCTCTTTTTTCTGATACGAGACTCTTAATTTGTTCCAACGTCTCGTTTTACTAGTTCAAAAATTGAAACAAATTAAGAAAATTCATCGAAATATTTAACAAAACTTAATTTGAAAATTTTATTTTTAATTATTAAAAACCTTTTTTGGAGTAGTTATTTTAAATAAAACTATCAGAAATAATTAGATTTTTAAAAATTTATTTTCAGATTTTTAAATAATTTATATTTTTATTAAATTATTTTAAATTTTTTATAAATTAAATTTTTTAAAAATAATTACAACATGTTTCAAGCATTTTAAATGAACTTTTAGATTTTTTAAAAATAATTTTATGATTTTTAAATAATTTTTTAATAATTTTTTTATTTTTTCGCCGGAATTTTTTGCCGGACGTTGTAAATTGAAAAAAAATGTGGACTTCAGGTTGCAATCGGCTAAAAAATTAAATTTATATTGTAAAGTGTCAAAACGTACATAGTACAAACTGATTTGAGTAATTAACCCATACAAACCAAACAAGTTTAAACCCCACACGTGGGACCTTGTTTTGTGCGTAGCAGCACTGCAGCACCCACTTGCTGATCCTATTTCCTTACCCTAATAAACATAAATTTAAATTTTTTGTCCCGATAATAACGGCCTTGCGTCCTGCTCGACTACTTTGTCTGCGGTCGGGTTTTCTGCGGCGTGGGTTTTGACAGGTACTTATCTCTGATTGGTCCACATCAGTCGGTTCATTTCTGACGTCAGCAATTTTTGCGGCACTAGAGTCCCTCTCTCCATTCCGAGGATAAACTACGTCGCTCTCGTTTTTCTGTTTTCCCTCCTGCGTCTTACTATTTTGTGCTCGTGACCCTTGCTATCCTACACCGCTCTCTCTCTCTCTCTAGAAGAGTTGTCGAGAATCTTCTGAATCATTCCTTTTCCAGTTGTTGGGGTTTGAGTTTGGTTTTACTTGGTTGAACTGTTCCGTTTATAATCGGTATGGCTGGCTTCGGAACTCACGAATTGGGAAAAGTAGGTAAGAAGAAAGCGAAGACCGGGAGTCTAGGAGATGGTCCGTCGAGTTTGCCTTCGTTTTCTTCTCTCTGGAGAGGGCGCATGGCCCGTGTTGGTGATCGTACGGCGGCGGAAGGCGACGGCGATGAGGAGTTTGAGTTGCCCGCGGAGGAGGGGTCGCGGGACCCCTTGGTGGTGTTTGGTTCAGGGATCATGCTGGTGATACTGAGCAAACTTGACGCACGCAGCGTGGCACTAGCTCGTTTGGTTTCTCGTGGGTGGCTTGTGGTTGCTTCTTCTGACAAAATTTGGGCCCCTAAGGTGCTTGCTCTTTTTCCCTTTTTTTTTCTTTTCACGTTGTTCAGTTTAGTCTTGCTCTGTTTCTGCGTGTTTGTTGTTGATTTCTTATCATTGTCGATTGAGTTATGGGGTTTGTTGTCTATTTAGTGCCTGTTTGAAATGCGTGTTTGCAGGCAGGGTGGTGTCTCTGTGTATGTGTGTGGATGGATTTGAAATCCCTAATACCCAATCCATTACTAGTTGTTTGGTTTGACGGATTTTCACTCTTATTTTGAACTATTTGAGAATTTGGTGTATTTCAAATCCACTATTTTCAAATTCATTCATTTCAAATCCCTCAAAATCCAACCACGTTAGATGTTTACTGAAGTCCATGTGTGTATTCATTATTCTCAGATAATATTGACGTCATTTGTCAGCTCATATAGTGAACCTAGAATACAATTGAGAAGGCTCTACGTCAATGTTCTCCAACAAAAATATTATGCTCAAGGTTGTCGAGTGTTGGATCGCACATGCCATATGCTTAGGTGCTAGAAAGATTCTTACGGTTACTAGGCCTTTTTGCTCAAGTTTATTATCAATTTCTTCCCTGAAAAGTATGGTACTCAGTGTGCTTAAGTCCTAGCTTATTGTTCGTCAAAATACTGTAGGAACTTTTTTTAATTTTTTTTTTCTGCGTTGGGGGTGGGGTGGGGGGTTGGTCAACAAGTGGTTGGCTTAATCACTTAAACTTCTCTCGAGGATTAGTTTATTTAATTTCACCAAGTGTGTATGAGAGGGACCCTTTCTGTTCCCTCCTTCAGGGGTCTGGGTCATGACTTATGTACTTGAGTGTACATAGTTAGTTAATACATATGGGAGGGACAATGTAAAGCATAGGGTATGAGAGAGAATTTAGTTGGCTTACAAGTTAGATGGAAACGAATAATTGTAATTGAAACAATCAGCAACTTGAGTTAGCTATTCTCATTTTGTATAGATAATTAGGAAATATTTTTGAGTAGACTCGTTGTGGTGGAGTGTCTCTTTCATACCCCTCTCCTGGCCTGGGTTTTGGCATTAGCCATATAAGTATATAGGAGCTAACTTAATTCTGTAAACTGCTTTTAATAAATTATAGATTATCCGGAACATGATTATAGCACGTTGAATGACTTAACCATTGTGACTGACCTCTAGATGATGGAGACTTGGCAATGGTGATGATGCGCTGCCATTTGAGTAAATATGATGATTACAGATAAAATGAATAGTAGGTCTTTTCAAGCCTCAAGGACACGAGAGGAAACAGAAAAAAGGAGTTAGCATTGAAAATCTTGACAAAGCCATATATAAGCTTACATGGGGAGTAACCTCTTCGTCCCCTTATTCGGTTGCATGCTCTGTCTTCCCTTTTTAGAGGCTACATCCTGTGGCACATCTTTATTTAATAGGGGGTACTGTTATTTCTTGTCACGCCTTAAAATCATCTTTTAGATTCTCTTCTCCTTCAATCTGAATTTATGGAAGAGAAAATAATAAAATTGCCTGATATTTTGTACGCGCATAATACAAAAAAAATGAAATATTTAAATAGATGAACTGTTGCCATGAAGCTCTTCTTAGGACTGTGTAGACATTGATCTGGGACGTAGAAATTGTTTCACACTTATCACAAGAGCATGTTACAGTTGTTAAATATGGTGGACCTCCAAATAATTATCTCTTACCACTTTATGCAATTGATGGACATCTCCACATAAGTTGAAGGCTTCTTGATGACTTCATTTAGTGCAACACTTTGTTCCAGTTCTGTACTTTTTATATCTGAGTCCTCTCCCCTCTCTCTTTTTCTCTCCTTTCCCTTCACTGGTGAGAGATTAAGGAAAACACACGGACGGGAACTGGATACTTACAATTTTTTATGATATTAATACTCTTCGTTTGTTGCACATACAGAACGCTTATGAAGAACGCAAAGTCTTTCTAAAAAGATAAGTGGTTAAGGAGAAATGTCTATGTAAGAAAGGAAAATTGAAGCTATTAATGTGATACATCCTGTTTCAAATTAATGATTGTAAGACTTAATAATATTTATAATGACTTTCTATTGCTTTCTTCATGAACATGAAAGCATCTAAGCCATGGGTGAAAAAGATGTCAAAGGATAAGCTTAAAAGTGATCAAACTCCAAATTCTATGCATTATACAATATTGATCTTCAGTGAAGCAGTAAAAGGATGCGGCACATAATACGTAACTTCTATGTGCAATCTACAATCATTTTTTGGACTCAACAATAGAGTCGCAAAGAGATTCGGTAAGACAATGCTTTCAGATTTGTATGTAATCTATTGATAGATTATGCCAAGAAATGGGTGCTACAGAGTTTGTTACATATTTTCACCTTTATATGTGGCAGACACTGTGTGAAGCCCATATGTTTCTTCTTTCCATTCTTTAGGTTTTGTTTAGGTTGCTACTCAGATTGCAAGGCGGGGGATCTTTGTGACAACGTTACAATGATCTTCATCAAACATAAAAGGAGCATGACAGAACACAGCCTTATGGGCTGGTTTGTTACCCTTTTACTGCTCCAAATTTACAAGGAACACGACAAGAGTTCCAAACTCGAGAAGTAGTTAACCTCGATGTTTCTCCTCTTCACTTTTACTTTTAGGTATAGTTGTATGTGCAGGCAGGCAGGAGAATATTATGATTTCTGCTTTCTGACTGAGTGCCCCTGCACTACGAACATGAATAACTCTTACAAGAGTTCCAAACTCGAGAAGTAGTTAGTCTGATGTTTTTCTTCTTAACTTTCGGTATAGCTGTATGTGCAGGTAGGCTGGAGAGTATTATAATTTCTGCTTTCTAACTCAGTGCTCTGCACTATGAACTTGAATAACTCTCTCTCTCTCTCTCTCTCTCTCTCTCTCTCTCATCTCTACAAATATTGTTAGCTGAAGTTGCAATTTTCAGGATCTCTTTCATATTTAGGGAGATTGTTATCTTAAGTGGTGTTCCAATCCAAAATCTTCTTCTGCTCCTGTGAGTCTACTGGAAGTTCTTCATCTTGGAAAATGTGGTATTAATAACCACAGGGGAAGAAGGCAAATGGTAGTGGAGAAAAGCTGGTAGTACCGTAGTAGAAATGTGTATTTCTTTGAGCTCAATAAGGATCTGGAGTTCTTCACTTAATTTAACCAGCGGCAATGCTTCTTTGATGCTCTACATCACAAGAGGAAATTAACTGTTAAAAAATATGTGAACTATTATTAATATATTATTATTTTCCTTCCTAAATTTCACCTTTCTGGAGAAGAAGTTAATTTGATTCTAAAATGAGATGACTTGTCTTATCCGTGGCTTGCTGAAGCAGAACGAATATATTGTTATTGTGTAATTCATACTTCCTATTGAACATGTCTTGCATATTTTTTATAATTTATCAGTCATATTTTTGTTGTGCATCATTGTTTGCATTCATATAATCAAATTATCTGACACTTTTTGAACATCAGGTCATGGTAGCAATTTCGCAGAACAAACTTAAGACTAGGTCTGTCGCATCTTTTTGTCATTCAAGGATTGAGCACATACAAAGAGGAAGTTGACATGCGACCTATGCAGGTTGAATACTGAGTGGAGATAATCTTGTCTCACGTTCTTTTCTTTTAGGAATATCTTGTTTGTATTGAATATTCTATAAGAAAAATACAAGATAGGACAAGATATATTGTGAGATCAGTCCCTTATGAGGCTGTTAGAGATGAAGTCGTTCATGAAATTCTTAGTATCTTTAGTTGGGACCCCAGTTAAAGAATGACTATTGGTGTAGAAAGGGCGTGATGATAAAACTTGAATTGTGGATAAGTATCGGAGTGACTTTTGGATTCCCTTTTTTCTGTATCTAGCATTGCGCTTGAAAGTTGACTTTGGTAATGGCAATCAGTTGACTAGAGGGGCAAATGTTATGAATATAATATCATTGCTATCTCCTGTGTTTATGCAAGTTGAGTTGGATCTATTCCTCAGTTTTGTCAGCTGGAGAGTCTTGCTATATTTATAGTTGATGTCTATTCGATTAAATTTGGGGATTACATAATTTTAATTGGTTTAGTACTTCATTTCACAGGAAAACAAAGGCTAGTCGCCGCTATACAGGAGGAGCGGGAGCTTATTATGGTCTCATAAGTGGTAAGAGTCTCAACCCATTCATAGAGCTAGAGGTAATGTTATGTTTAAGTTGAATTATTGATGTTCTTGGCAAGTATTGTTTGACTGCTAAGTGGAAGGAGAATAGATTTTAAAGTATGGGGAATGCTATGATAATAGTAGGAGCAACTTATGGAGGGTGACTCAGTGAAATTATGCCTATATTTCTGGATTTGTTATTTTTGAGAGACTATTATGATGGATGAGCATAAGAATAACAAGCATTGGACCCTTTAGACAAAGAAGACTGGTGGGACTGTGTTTGACCTCTGCCGTCTATACTTTGGTACACATAACAGTGAGAGAACAGTTTTAGGCTTGAATTAGCGATGATGCGAAGTTTAATGATTTTGAGAGCAGTGAAGGTGGATGCTTAGGTGTTGATTACTCCAGCTTTCTGATTCAATGTTTGCCTCTTAGAAAACCTGCCTAAGAATTTGTTTTTTCAATTTCAGCATGTGTGCACTTCTCTCTTCTACCTAGTGCACACAAAAAGGCCTTTGTTTTTCCCACAAGTAGATTTGAAAACCTTAATGAGTGCTTGGGGTCCCGCAAGGTTCTCATTCATTTGGCTTCAAGAGAAGTAGATTTCTGAGTATCTAGGCTGCAAATAAAATCATGATATAGTTCAATGAGTAATTCTAGTGATGAAATGGCTGGTGAAAACTCTAGAAATTGAGAAATCATGGACGACTTATGCTAGTATATATACCTTGCATAAAGGGCTGTAAGGCTGAAAATGTAGACGTCACCTGAGCCCATCTGATTGAGAGATAGATTCTAGGATTCATGCTTTCAGCTTGACAGGAACCAAGTAATTGGTAGAGAGGAACTCTTGTTTCTGAGAATTAATTTGAAGGAGAACGGGGAGGAAGATGATCTGCCTGGTTTAAGGTATTGCAAGCGTTTATCGATTCCCATGGTGGGAGTGTTTGAAATTAAGGATCAATTAGGAGGAGATATCATACCTAGTCCTGTTCTGTTAGAGATTTAGTTCCCAAAAGTTGATGGCTTAGCAGTCACAATGCACAATTGATTGGGTGCTTTACTAGATTTCCACTCTATATGCTTAAGGTCATGCATAGTTCACGGCTTATTTATGTGAAATCTATGTGTGTGTTTTCATCCATCATTTATTGCTTTGCAAACAAACTGCATTTGCATACTGTCTAATGCTTATTCAAAGAAACGATTTGACACACACGCGCACACTCAGATTTGTGTACACCATCTTTATGAATCTACAAAGATGTTGAGATGAACTATTAATTAGTTAGAAGTTCTTGTGTAATCCTGCATAAGGGGACAAAAGAACTCATAAGATCACAATGTGGTGGCCCATACTTGAGGCTGCTCAAACTATCACAACCTTTCTTTTTTTGCTTCCAGACATCAAGTGCCGAAAAAGAAGTCTTAACAATATGTAAAAGCCTGATTCTATTAGTGGCCTAAGTCCAACAAAATAATTAGTTACAAACATTCTAACTAGAATGAGTGTAACACATTCTTCATCATATCATTAGGTTCTTCTACACGAACCTTTAAAATTACAAAGATGAAGTTAGTAACAATTTGCAACATAGACCTAAAGACTAACATGTTGAGAATCAAAGGTTTAAAATGGTTTTGGAAGTTATCGTGTAGTATATGATAAAGGAAAAAAAAAAAAAAAAATCCCGTGCAGAATCTAAAGGCATTATTTATTTTTATTTTTATTTTTATTTCTGTTTTACTTTTTGCTAGTGCAGCCAATACATTTTTTCCAATGTTTGGAGGAGAGCACACCACCCTTTTTAGACTATTGGATAAAATACATAAAAAACATCCTCCCTTAAATTTGTTTCATGAGTATAAGAATCTTGCTTCGTGGTTCCATGTGATAATTTTACAAGCAAATATACTTTGGCCTATTATAAACTAGCCCTCTCTTTCGAAGCTTATGCTTTCTATATACAGTTGCACACACTTCTCAATTTGAAACCTAGTAATTTTCTATTACCACATTTTTGTTCTTTGACTTGTCAACTTCCTTCGATGACACAATTAATGTGTCCAAGGCACTGACATGTCATTTCGTTTTTGTCAACGTTGGTAGCGCCAAAATCTAGTTTTCTATCGTTCACGGAAATATTATGTATAATTTTTTCTGTCATCCTACTTTTCTTTGTTTCATTTTGATCTTAAATTTTGTATTTCCATACTAATACACACACACACACACACACATATATATACATACATAATTTTGATATAAATTGAGAGCATATAATTTGAAGTATTTAGTCAACATGTCAATTGAGGGCAATGAATTGAGCATAATAAACGCCTCTATGGAAATCTGAAATTTAAAGTACCCTTAGATGATAAATATTTCACGCATTTGCTAATACAATTCTTGAAAATTGTAAAGAATAATTGGAAGCGAGGAACTATGTCAAATAAAATGTATTACATGGGCCTACCCCTTGTCCTACATGTCAAAGCATAACTCTTTCATTCTTAAAGTCGCATTAATTGACCACCTACTGTATCATTTGAGTAGAGTGATGGAGGAAAGACTGAGATAATATCATATTACCATATGATGTCAAACTTTTGTGAAAGATGAAAATACAAACAAACATGTTTAAGCCTCATGAATTTGATGTTTCCACATTCAGAGGAAAGTGTTCAATCCAGAACAAATATGGAGTTTAAGGAACTATTTGAATACAAGAACCGAACCCAACAATAAAAGGACATTGAAACTGTCTATAGACATGCTATGAAAATCATGTTATATATACACACATATATATGTGTATATTTCAAAGAACTTGTAAAATAAAAGCTTTCTTCGTAGTTACTTTATTGGACCACGTACTTACGTAGGTGGAGAGCATGTGAAATATCGTTGCAAGTATAAAGTTTTATGATAATTATATGTATGATATAACCCACAAATGCACTCTTCATACTTAACAAATATGATTCTTAACACTATCTAAGTCGAAGTTGGGCAACTCATTTGTAAAACAAGGAGATCTTAAAAGCACATGAGCATTTGGAATATTAAAAAAACCATACCAACTCTGATTCTTAACACTATCTAAGTCGAAGTTGGGCAACTCTTTTGTAAAACAAGGAGATCTTAAAAGCACATGAGCATTTGGAATAGTAAAAAAACCATCAATCTACTTATTCTCTTTTGGCATGCATGTGGAATCCTAATATTGTTGGGAGTTTCGTGTCTCGAAATTGTGAGGCTTCCGTATTTGGTTGTGCCACCTCTCATTTTATATGAGTACATATCTAATTGTGTATGAAATTGAAAAGTACTTTACTCATTTTCTTGTAGCCTTATCCTTAAAGCAATATCTTTTGTTTTACTTGATAATTGAAAGGCAGTTAACTCTTCTATTATTCTTCTATTCACCAACAATAATAATGTGCGCATGTTCTTGAAGAACTTTTTTAAACTCTAGAGCATAGAGCATATACATGATTTCATTGCTAAATTAAGTAAAAGCTCTAGAGGATTCATATGAGCCACTAACCCTATTTTGAAGGATGAGATACTTTTTGTGCATAGGAAGTAATTCGTGCGATTCTGTTCATTAGGAATTGAGAGAATAAATGTTTTTTCTCCATTTGAACTATTGCATTTGTTTGCATGAGTCACTAACCCTATATTTATTTGGCGAAACTATAAGAAACATGAAATTTTCTTACCTTATAATAGATTTAATCTTAGATACTATGAAGGACGAGGAATCCACAAGTACAACAATATAAAACATTCCAATCCTAAACGCATCTAGTATAAGAAATGTTTTAAATTCTTTATGATTGGAATGTACCAAGGAAGCCTAAATTTAATTCACACCTCACTTGGTTTTGCTCCACGTCCTCAAATAGTCTTTTCACCTTCGACCAACGTAATGCCGGAACGATCACTTCTTGTAACACTATCAAACAAACAAGTATTAAAAAAGAGAGGCATGACCCGATGTTAACTAATCTCATTTAACACCCTGTTTCATAAATAAAGAGAAGTAAGATCTCACAAAAATGTGATCCAAGTCCAACGAATTACACCCGCAGAAGATACATCAATTCAGACACAAGTAGAATGGGAAATGTTTAGCGACATTTCATAGGTGAACAACTGTCCTGAAACCTAGCCTTGAAAATAACTAAACCTTCTCTATACAGGTACTAGGGAAGAAAAAAAAAAGGAAAGTAAAAGGATTTATTGATAACACTCCAACTGGTGAATGTCTCGTGACATCATCACATTCTCAATCAAATTAAAATTCCAGGATGTCAATGAATTATATAAAATTCGAGTTTAGAGACAAGAAACAATAGGTTTTGATGGAAAAAGGAAGTATGATAAATAAGGAAGTAAAAATGTAAAAACAACATTCCACAAACCACACATCCTCTATGATATTTGGTTGGACCTTCTAGCTATCACCAAACACCTTTCTAATTATTGTTGCTTATTATTTGACCTGTAATCATATTATTGCTTCTAAAGTTTATTCCCAATCTTCCACTATTTCCTTATTTAAGAATCAATTTGTTATTTCAATCCACGCACTGGATGAGTTTTTTGCACTATGGAATTGGAGTCCTACTTTGTCCATAACTAGAGTACTCTAGAATGCCGCGAGCCCCCATTGGAAGGGGACCATACGAGAATGCTTTAATCTTGGCGCTTTTATGCGTATTCTCTTAGATAATGTGATACCCCTTAAGCTTCTTAACTTCCTAGGGGATTTGTGACTCAAGAAACATCATCGTCAAGTTTGTTTTGCCATATGTTAGTGGACAATTAAGATTTATGGAAGTTTGTTTTGCGATATGTTAGTGGACAATTCATGTCTTTGAAGAAGCCTTGTCAATTTGGACCCATAGAATCATGGGGGGGGGGG
>JAUEKW010076814.1:13247-31838 GCA_032274785.1 Ajuga reptans
ATCCCCCCCCCCCCCCCCCAATGTTGAATTGCTAAGGATGCATCAAATCTCAACTATTTTGGTATTCTATTTGCTACCCACGTAAAAACAATGTTATAATGCTGTCAATCTAGTTGTACTGGAGAATTATGATTTTTGAGCAACATTTATAGCAATATCTTTTTCTTTAGCAGCACTTGTAGTTGATGAAAAACTAGAACTATGCAAGCTAAAAACATAAGGAGAAAACTCTTTAAGGTAGTACAACTTTAGGAAAGGGTTCAAGGCAAATTTAATTTTCTTATGATATTAGTTTAATGTGGAAGGGAAAACATGTTGGTTTGCTTGACACTCTTATAAATGGTCTGAAACACAAATCAGTGATACGAACTAGGTGATTGTTAGTTATGTTCGTCTTTTATGACAACAATTTGATTTGGTGGTTCGTTTATTTATGGCAACGCTACAATTTGGAGTATATAGAAGTAGTTATGCTTAGGTGAGGAACATTTATGATGCAGTGGTCATCTTTAGGCAATTTGATGCTCTTTTTTGGGCCATGAACTACATATCCACTACAGCCTCTAGCGTTATAAAGTAATATATCAAAAGGTATTGTGTGTTATGCTATAAACGAAACCTAGATGGTTGATCACAATTTCCCATCATCTAGTTCTCTTGTATAGTAAATGAGAATCGCTTGGCATACTCAGTTTGGAAGTGGGTATTGATTCTTCAAGTAGGTAATAAATCTCATCCTTAGGAAGTCATTGAAAGTTTTTTTTTATACAATAAAAACATAATTTTTCCTTGTCGATTTATGCTTAGTTCTTAAATGGTGAGGATGTTGAAAGCTATGATATCGTATATTAGATTGGCAACTCGGCCGGGGAGATGTGATATCATGTATTGGATGGGCAACTTGGCTGGGGAAATGAGGTCTTAAATATTATTATAGCCTACTAACGAGTTATGCTTTTAGTTCTAAGGTATTCAATTTATTCTCTCGAGATCTTAATATTAAAGTTCCTCAATCTACACATGATCTTAAAATGATTTTTAAAAGGAGTTCCACAAAATATTCGGGAAGCTATATAATCTCGACATTGTGAGCCTTGTTCACTTCCGCATATAATATATGCTAGTATGGCACCATGCCCTTCCTTTGTCATCATCTTTATGTTATCATATAGTGATAATTTTGACCGGATTTAGAAACATGTTATTATTGGTGTACTGCTCTTGGCGGCTAAAGTGAACTCCTAACAGAGATTAGACATTTGTTGCATTATTAGTTAGGGGATACCCATATGAAGGGAGGAACTCCACTATGTCTGTGTAGTGTGGGTTGTTTCAAGAGCATAGTTTTCGGTTCTAAGTTATTGATAACACTTGTTTCTCAAGCTTATATACATTTTCACGACCATTCCTTTCATGAAAGCTTAGGCTTGACATACTATAACCATGATAAGTCTTAGTTATTATGCAAGCACAATACGAGGACTAGTACTTGTTTGATCATGAGGTAATGGCCGACATTTTTAGCTGCATTGTTCTTCATAAGATGATCAATATTGAGCCAGGTATTGACTATTACACAATCGTAGTCGAAGTAACGCATATACTCTTTATGGTGATCATAGATACTTGGCCAAGCTATCCTACTTTCTATGAGGTGATGTAGGTAAAACACCTATCGTTCGTAATCCTTCCGTTTCTGTTACACCCTTAGTATTCCTATGTCTTTTAGTATTCTAGTCTTTCAACATTCTGGTGAACCCTTTTAATTATGTGAGTCAGCCTTTGGGATTTGGAGTCTGGTTAATTCTTTTAATTATGTGAGTTAGCCTTTGGGCTTTGGAGTCTATAAAATAGTCTGTCTTAGGTTCATTTGGAGAAAGGAACATTGGATATTGGATTTTCAGCCTTTTGGCGTGGGACGAGAATTGTTCTCGTTAGTTCTTCTTGTTCTTAATTTACTGTTAGTACATATATCCCTTTCACTCCAACAATTTGGTCCGTAACCTTTCGGATCCATGACGCGATCAAAGGAGCGTATTATCACGTTGGAGAAAGGGATGCTGGCCGTTGAAACAGGGATGACTGAGATGAAGCAGTCGATCACCGAGCTGACAGCCTTCGTCGCGAATATTATCACGTTGTTGCAGAACCTGGCGCACGACAAAGAACCGGTCGCCGAAGGGACGTCATCAACGACCGCAGCCGCTTCACCCGCGATGCCCGACGTCGCGCTGGCGCTCACGCCTCCACGGGCATTCCAACCGCTTCACCCGCGATGCCCGACGTCGCGCTGGCGCTCACGCCTCCACGGGCATTCCAACCTCGGATTGACTTACCTATTTTCAGCGGGCATAATCCTTCCTCTTGGATTTCCCGGGCTGAACAGTTTTTCTGCATCGAAAATACTCTGGAGGATATGAAATTGGAGTACGCCTTGGTTGCCATGGAAGGCTCCGCCTTACATTGGCTGCAATGGCTCCGTAGTCGTTTGTCTAATCTCAGTTGGCGAAAATTCACCTTGGAACTGCTTAAGCGTTATGGGGATGATCCTCGTGCGAATCCTTGCGAGGTTTTGGCCTCCACCTATCAGACCACGACGGTCGATGCATACGTCGAACAATTTATTGCTCGGATGGCGGCGGTACCCTCTTTATCGGATGTGAATGTCCTGGGACTATTTCTCCACGGCTTGCGGGAGGATATTTGGGTGAAAATCCGTTCAAAGGGCACGGAAGACATCACAACGACGATGCACCTCGCTCGGGAAATAGAAAGAGAACTTGCTACAGCGCACCACCACTCTCCGTATTCCCATGCACCAGAGAAGCAGTTTTTGAGCAACAATCCGCCGCCGTCTTCTGGTTATTCACACTCTACGGGTGTTTTCACAACAAAATTTGCTGGCACCGGGGTTGGTCGAGGCACGGAGTCGAGCTGGAATTCGCCCCCAGATTCACAGCCCCCGACCCCAACTGAATCTGCTGGGTCTTCGGCTACTCACGCCCCGCGACAGCCTCGATAGATGTCACAGTCGGAGTACCGTGACCTTCGTTCGAAGGGGCTTTGTTTCCGATGCCGGGAACCATACTCCCCAACACATGTTTGCGCAAACCGTTCGCTTCGGGTGATGGTTGTGTTGGATGATGATTTTGATTTGTATCCTGGTGGGCTGGCGATACCTCCGGATTTGAGGACGGTGGAGGACGCGTCCCTTCAGTCCTGATTTTAGCCTTGCGGACAAGGCTGTTCTCGAGAGAGAGGGAATTGTTACACCCTTAGTATTCCTATGTCTTTTAGTATTCTAGTCTTTCAACATTCTGGTGAATCCTTTTAATTATGTGAGTCAGCCTTTGGGATTTGGAGTCTGGTCAATTCTTTTAATTATGTGAGTCAGCCTTTGGGCTTTGGAGTCTATAAATAGTCCGTCTTAGGTTCATTTGGAGAAAGGAACATTGGATATTGGATTTTCAGCCTTTTGGTGTGGGACGAGAATTGTTCTCGTTAGTTCTTCTTGTTCTTAATTTACCGTTAGTACATATACCCCTTTCATTCCAACAGTTTCATTAGTAACTATTATGATCTTTGACCTACATGCCGTGGTTATCTAATCGTTTCTTTTCAAAGCATGGAGTTTGTCTAAAAATATTGAGGGGTGGGGGAGACAACCTTACATTGTTTATGGTATACAGACATTAGATCTTTAAAAATCTAATTATCTATGAGATCTATTTATTTATTTATTGATTGCAAACAAGGCCCTATATTAAAAGAAAGAAGACAAGGGATGAGGGATCCCCAAACATACAACATACATTACTATAAGAAAAAACAAAAATTACAAAGCGTAATGTCAATTCCTAACTAAGTCAGACGTGAAAACTCCTAAAATTCTTATGACTAGTCATCCAAAGAGCTACTCTAAACTTGATCCTCTCCCAAACATCCTCCTCCGTCTCAGTATATTCGTGAAAGGTCTTTTTATTTCTCCAACAAAATGGACCAACATAACTCTAGTAAGCCTAGTACCATAATTCCCCAGAACATTTTTCCTTTCTTGTTGATGTAACCCAAAGGTTTGACGGAAGAATATCATAGATCGAGCGTGGTGTTACTCACTTCAAGCATATCTCTTCAAGGGCTTTGTACCAAAGATCACGTGCAAAATGACAATCCAAGAACATATGATTCGGACCCATTGAGTCGCACCTGCACATAACACACCAATTTGGGAACCAAAACATTTGGGAAGTCTTTTTCTAGCATATCATAGGTTGGTGACTTCCCCAACACCATCAACCACATAAAAACTTGAAGCTTCTTAGACATAGGAGCTTGACATAGACACTTGAAAAGAGGAAAGGATTATTTGCAAATAACTCTATGTGATTGTATATATCTATATATATATTTTATAGGAGTACTCTACCCTATCTCCACATAATCAATAATATGAGTTTAAATGACCAATAATATCTAACAAAAATGTAGTTGGAGCCATAACTTTATGCTCTTGTCCGATTCCTCATTTCAAATTTATTTACCCTGAATACAGTTCACAAATCATTAACTATGAGTAGATCTCCTAGAAGTAAATCGTATTATCACAATCATCTTCATTACACTAAAAGTCCTTAATAATGAAGCTACCGTAAGAATACTTTATTAAATGCATAAGCATTACACTTGTATAAGTAATCAATATTCAATACATTATTCTCATCAGCAAGTTATGATGATGTAAACCATTATTAACTTTGGTTTATGATATGGAAATTTAAAAATAGGTCTCCGTTGCTTTAGCAGCACACCTTCGTAACTTTAGAAGAACTCCAATGATCAACATATTCTTCTTTATCTTTGACTACTTCAAGCGTTTTAGCTTTTCCGGAGGAATGTCAAGTACTCGTGTTTTAACGTCTTGTAGCTTAGGTTCTTATGGAAATTCAATTGCAAAGGAAAAATATCATCTCACAAACCTAACCATGCATGATATGGGCCACCTATGCTAAATAATTAGTTGTGTTAAGTTTGAGCAAGTTTGCAAGGCGCAACATTTTACTAGAAACTAGCAAGATACAATATAATTGGAGTAAATGAATATATCATTAGAGAAATTATGCAACTCGTGAGTGAAATCTTAGGTATAAGATAAATATGTTAATCAAAGCCTATGGAAGGTCTAATAAGTTGAAATCCCAAGTTGGTCGCTTTGTTGTGGATCAAGGAGCATATATTATATAAGAAAACTTAATTATAGTTTAATACCCATCACATCTAATAGTTGTTGAAGAATTTTATGAGAAGAAGTGAAATAGTATGAACATGAGAATTATTATATGTACAATTACTTACATCTTCTTGTATTTTTAACTATACCATTAAAATCGTTAATCAAAATTGATTAATTTTATCGTAGTTAAATCATAGTATAACTTTTCAATCAATTTTTAGTAATTACAAGATAAATTGGTTTGTGTGTCAATAAATTACCTTGATATAAATGATTTATTTCCTGAAAACATCTTTTTCCTTGATGTAGCATTGGAAAAGCTCTTCAATATATCAGATAAAAGGTTTATCATCATTAAATTGGATGACGTAAAATCTAGTAAAAAAATTTGTGACGAATATTTTATAAGGTATTTTGACAATGTAAGAGCCCGTTGAAGTTGAGATTTTTGTAAATAAGTTGCATAAACATATTAACTTCCTTCTGTGTTGTTCCTAGATTATATATCATTTGTGGGCTGTGAAACTAATGCCTGGCTTGTTGAAAATGACCAACTAAGTTAACTTGTTATATTGCTGTATAAGTTAGAAATAGGAAGTAATAACTGTGATACAATAAATATAATATTCACATATTGTAACTTATGCAGCTAGGTATGTGATTAACTTGAAAGTTGATAATATTACTTAAATGTTTAAATATACGAACTATTGCAAATAAACTTAAATTGCATATGTAACTGTTTTATTTGGTGGAATAGTATTATTGATGTATTTGTGTGTATCAAAACACATATATGCCATTTATAAAATATAAAAGTAATTCTTACTACACGGCACTCAAAACCTATATTATATTTGTGCTTTTCTTCTTTTTAATTATGTTAACACATATTTGTTTCTACATGGATATATTTTGTATACATACAAATAAAAAAGTTGAGCAAAGTATATACACACTTTTATATGTCTGTGGTTCTAACAATCTAACAAATATTACTATGAGGATGATTTTTATGAGCACGTGTATGTGTGTGTATCTGTGTGTGTACATTTTAACGTTTGAACAATTTATAAATTATATTATTTTGTTTGCTTATATATGGAACATTAGACAATGACATTGTGGGATAAAACAAAATGAGAATGTAGATTATGTTTTTCTTGGTAAGAAATAAGACAATTTTATTAATAAAAAAAGGGATGAAGAATCAAATATTACATGATATAGCACTAATTCCTAGCTAAGTCTGAAACATGAAAACCTTCAAATTTCCTACGACGAGACAACCAAAGTGCTACTCTAGAATTAATCTTGCCTCACACGTCCTCGTCAGTTTCAGATCTATCTTGGAAAACCCTTCTATTCCTTTCCAGCCAATAGACTAGCATAAGTTCCCCTAAGAATTTTACAATTCTTGTTAATGTAGCCTCCAAGATTTGACATAAAAAGATCAAAAGAGCAAAGGGACATTGCAAGAAAAGGTGATTTAGATCTTTTGAGTTATACCTGCACATGACGCACCAATTTGGAGACAAGAGAACATTCGAAATGTATTTTTGTAACAAGTCACGGGCGGCAACTTCCCCAACGCCATCAACCACGGTATAGGAAAAAAATTAGATTATGTAAATCTAAATAAGTGTATTAGTCTATTGGATATATAAGTAAATATGCTACACGAAAGCTTTTGTTATATATGTTGATTATTGGATTTTTTACACATGAAATTGAAAATTTGAAAGAAAACAAAAGGAGTATCATAGACTTTTCTATAAATTTAAAAGTCTGTGAAGTTATTGAAACACCTCTAGATGTCTTTAAGCTTTTGACTTATTTTTATCTTTTTACTAAGCATGGGAAATAAGTGATGCAGCATGTGCAAACACTTCTTCGATATTGTTTTCAAGTAAAATTTGATGAATTGTGCTTTTATGGGGTAGCAAACTTTGGTTAGCTTTAGATATTTATTCGAAGGTATATAACAAATTGATCGCCAAATATAAGTGAAAACTTTGCTTCAGTAATATGGGTGCTCAATTTATTCTATAAGAATTATTCTTATTATTAAAGGGGCTATTTGGGTTATTAGGTAAAAAAAGGCATAATGAGATGAATTGTTTGCTTTAGATATACTTTTAATAATGTGTGTGTGTGTGTGCATTTCATCTAAGTTAAGGACACTAAATAAGTACGTTTGTTTGGTCAAGGGTGCGGTTTGTGGGATGGTGATTGTGAGTATAACCAAAATCATTTGTTAATCAACATATATTGGTGAATACCTAGACAAATTTGGGTGCCAATTCCATAAAGCATTTTTGGAGCCTCAAACACATCTAATCTTCTACTAGTATTAATTTAATTTCAATTAATTATTTTCCTTGTTTTCTTCCTTCAATTTCTCACATGACATGACGTTCCGAGGTTTTTGTACAAAAAAAAGTTGTGTCTCAATGTTCTTATCATCCTCTCTTCTCCATTATTTTGGTCCTCCAATTTTACCGACTCTTGGTAGGGGAGTTCTACATGGCTTTCTCTATCAGAGAGGACAAAGGCAGTTATTCCCTCACCAACCCTACTTATTTATTTGACTGACAACCCTCTTAAATTGATAAAGGACAATAGTATTAGATTTTTCTTTATTATATAAAATAAGATTCCCTTTTGAAACTATATTATATATGTATTTTTTTTTTTTTTGATAAGAAACAAGACTTTATTGAAACTATATTATATTTTGGAGGGAGGATGAGGAATATTTATTGTTAGTAATGTGAAATAATGTCAAATACATTGATTATGGGGGGAGGATTATATGAGGACGAACATGAATCTCCACTAGGACATAGCATATCGGAGGAAGAACAAAAACAAAGTCTTGTGAGTTTGTTTCAAAGCGATAATATCATATATATTAATGTCGAGATTTGGAAGTCTTTCAGGGCCCAACAAGTAGTATGAGATCCATTGCTCCAGATAAAGCAATGTGGTGATTGTCGGTCCTTAGCAAAGATGGTGACCTTTAAGGCACTCTAGGAGTTTTACATGCATGTTGACTTGGATAGAGTAGGTTATAGGTGCATCAGTAAACCATTGTTTCCTGTGAGGTATGCAACCAAACACACACTAACATAGTATAGGTAAACAACTTGACTGAGTAGGGATCACATTATGTAGTATCCCGTGGACTATATGTAAGGCATGTTGCATAGGGAAATGGAAGATTTTTTTGAGGGGCCATCATGATCCTTTAAAAGGGTTTACAAAGAGATGCCAAAAAATTATTGTATTTTTTTATGGGAAACAATTAATTTTATTAATAAATAGAAAAGACAAGGGATGAGGAATTCCCTAGCCATACAACATGAATTAGATGTGTATTGACAGTTCCTAGCTACATCGGAAACATGGAAACTCCTAAATTCCCTATGACTAGTCCACGAAATCTTGGCTCTCTTGCTTACTAGGTTGCCCATGTCCCCTAGGAAAACATTGTTGATGCATTGTGGTGTGACCCAGACCATCTTAAACGTTTCTAAGGCCCTGCTCAATAAAGAAGAGGAAAAAGAACACTGCACAAATGTGTGATCCGAGTTTTCAGAATTATTTTTACAAAGTAAACACCAATTTGGAGATAGAGGCATATTAGGAAAGCATTTTTGCACGTTATCACAAGTACTTTACCCTGCATCAAAAGCCATGAAAAAAACTGAATCTTTTTGGGTATGGGAGTTTTCCAAATTAGCTTGTAGAAAATGAAGGTTTGCTGTGGGAAAAGGGATATATGAGTTGAACTAAGGACTTCATTAGATTTAACAAAGTCACTACATGATATGTGGTTTTGTAATTTATTCCAAACAATTGTTGTCCTTAGAAGTTGTGATGAGTTTTAAACAATATGAAAGGAATTATAACTTTTTCTTCATAACTTGTTAAACTATTGCGTAGAAATTCATTATTGAATTCTATAACAACCACTTACAATTAGTTGTTAATCAAATTGTTACCTCATGACACTGCTTACCCAAAATTCATGTGGCTACGCAGGGAGCTCACCACGAGTTAGCTTCCAAATACAAAATAACCTTGTTAGATGTGGCTAAGCTTTCCTAAATAATATTTATTAGAATGATGAGCACTAAGTTTTCACACCACAACTCACAAGAATGACAAGTTAAATTTTAGTTTAAGAATTCATGGAAGCTTTGAGCTACTTATTTCATTGATAATATACTCTCAATTATAAGTCACTACAAGCTCTTCTTTCAATAATGTAGAATCCCATAACCATTTGCGGTGACATTACACACTGCATTTTCTTGATTGGGATGGACCGACGGAATGTTGAATCAATTTTAGATCCCTATTGATTAAAGTATAAATCCAAACCTTGATGAATAAAGTTCAATATTAAGATCATTTTAATAATGATTATTCTTTAAGCTTGTTAATCTAGAAAATTACGATCCCTCGTTGCTCTTTGAGAATATATCATGATTTGAAGCATCAATGCCTCCTTAGTTGAGAAGAAGGTTATATATTTGAATTGAATACATATAAATGCACTGACATCTTAGAGCTTCCAAAGTCGAGTCTAGTATATTGATTCAAAGATTTAGATATTTGAACTTATACATAGATCTTTGAAGTTCTCTCCATAATGGGAAATGCCGTAGGTTTCTCCGAAGAACCTTGTTTGGGTAGTGAAAGCTACATAAGTTGAATATGCTTGATAGTGTGGTAATATTTTTCAATATAAGGATTCGGTGTCACTTAGAGGGTGTTTGAATAAGCTTATTTAAAATATCCTTAAGCTCTAACATCTTATAAGATGTTTTTAGAGCTTATAAGATATTAGATCTTATTTTAAAAATAATTAGTTGAAGAATTTGGTATAATAAGATGATAAAGCTTATTAGATGTTATTAATGGCAAATGTGTTATCAAATAATGAAATTTGAAAAAGTTAACAAGAATAAGATCTTATTTGAGATATAAGTTGGAAGCTCCTTTCTTTTTTAAAAACTCTTATTTGAGATATAAGTTGGAAGTTCCGTACTTTTTTAAAGACGACTTATAAGCTCCTTACGTTTTATATTGAGATTAAATACGACCTTTCCTCTTTTTCTTTACCAAAATTATAGGCTCGCAAACATTTCATAAAATGCTTTTAAGAACTCATAAGCTCAACCAAACACCCTCTCAGTTGTTCCTCGATAAGCTCTGGAGGTTTGATATGTGCAAACATTGAAATGAGTATATGTGTAAGTTGTAGAGACTTTCTAATTACCAAGTATACAATGTCTATTGTCTAGGCACAAGCTATAGAGATACCATGAGAGGCATTAGCTCAAAGTCCAACAAAGGTGAAGGATGTGTAATGTGTTAATGTTCTACTAACATGAGTGGATTAAACACATCGTGTATAAGTCGACATGAATGGTCCAATTAGAACAAATAGGTTCACTATCTTTTGCATGTGGATGCTAAATTGTGAGAACTATAATCTTTATTATTTTCCAAGATAAAATAATCGAACAATTACTTATAGAGTCTAAGTCTTCTAACCATTTCAACAAACTATCAAGTTAGTTGGTCTTATCCATATCCGTTAGTGTTTTTTGAGATAAGGCATTCAAAGTCCCCAATGAATTTATCTAAAAAGATTTTACTTTGAACCAAGAAATAGGTATTATGAGGAGATGGGGTGAACTGTGGTTCTATTAACATAATTGCATATCCATTTAACTCTTCCAAATTGCATATAGAGTGTTCGCTAATTGAAGTTATGATTTTTTTAGTTTTGACAATGTATAGTTGTGATAATTTTAAATAATTGAAGTTGTTTGACCAGTTTTAACCTTTATGTGGTTTTCATGGTTTTCTGAGTTGAAAAATTCCTATATACCATCAAATTTGCATTTCGCATAGATATACAGTTCATTTTATGAATAAGAATAAACAATGCCTTGTGAACATTAAATCTTGTACTCTTTATGTTATTACTATCTACATTTTATGCTTGATTGTATTTGTTTTGTTTTGTGCATTCAACTTTGTTCAAATTCAATTATCATACTATACTTTATGAATACATTATGCTATTCATATTTATGAGGAATTGAGGTTACAAAGTTTTAAGTTTTGATATTGGTTTTAGGATATCATTGAGAATGATGAACCTATATTTAGGAAATCCAAGTAGGAATAAGTGTTTGAAGCTTATATAGCATTTTAACTGCCTTATTTTTTAACCTTCAGAACTTATTCTGGCACGTCATAGCACTAACAAGTCCTTGAAGCTTATACAGTGTTCTACTATCATCTCTTATAACATTTTCTCTAAAGCTTATTCTGGTTCCTCACATACAATTCATGACATACGAAACATGAAATTTGTTGAACTTGTTTCGCAAGAAGCTTAGAGTACTTGTTGGGTCAGTCATCACCCGAACAATCATTTCTAGTAAAATGTAAAACTTGTAAATAAATTTTCTTTCCAAAAATTACTTCTAGCATTTTAGAAAAAAATATGTCTCATCCCGTGGCAAAGCCTTTGATACAGTTAAATTGTTTGAATAAAAAATTCTATATATTTAAAACCTAAAACTATTTAGAAAATTAGATAATAACTCCCTTGAATCATTATGCATTTATTTATGCCTCCTCCTGATGAAGACCACCAATATTGAAGATTTGGTTCCACCATATAGAGGAAGATTTGTCATTCTACCACCAATATTGAAGATTTGGTTCCACCATATAGAGGAAGATTTGTCATTCTTTGTAACAATATCGATAACATAGGTTATTTTTGTTATCTAATGCTAAAAAAACGAAGCATAAGCAAGCATAAGTAGTAGTTGATAGAATGTATATAGATTAAAAACAGATTAGTTTTAGATGCTCCTGGTGTGTAAATGAAGAAATGTAAATATAGCATATTTCAAGTTCGAGTGTTTTATGAATTAACTATATATATTTTACCTAATAAAGGACATGGCGATGGCAATTGTGTGACATGAGAGAACTTTTGACTTTTATATACATTATACTTTGTTGAAGCATATAATATTTTCAGCTAATTTTGCGGACACTATAAAAGTGGTTGGAAACTGCTTCAGAATTGGGAGATAGTCGGATCATGATCAACACTGACATTCATAGTAAATTTTGTGATTTCTACTAGATAGGGTTAAAAGGACTGTTACAAAATACATAAATTTTAATTCATGTGATTCTTACCATTTCAAGCTGATTCAGTTACCAAATTCATGAAGTACCTTTTCCCATTTTTCCGTTTTCCGTTTCTTTCTTCTAGTGAAGGACCTTAAGCCTATGGCATGGAGATGTGAGGCATGAATTACTATGTGCCTTGGTATATAATTATGAAAAAAATACTGGCACAAATAATCATACTTAACCACATAAAGAAAACCTTTGAAGATCAAACTTAAAGATCGATAATACATTGCATACCTTTACCATAATCACAATGAATACATGAAGTGAGAACCTTAGTAAATGCATAAAGTTGGAATCTTAAGAGTGATTTTGATCTTGCGTGTTGAAAATACATAACTTCGGGGGGTTGGGGGGGATAGGTTCTTGTCAGACTCAACTTTGGAACAGATACATGACATTAGACTAGATGCAATAAAACCATGTACAGAAGTTTCACATTTCTTTCGAAATGGAAATCATTGGTATAGAATAATTCTCTTCTCGAAAAAGTATAAATTTTGTGATTGTTTAGTTTGATAATAGCTAAATATAGGGATTTAGAGCTGAGGAAATATATGTAAGCTATAACTAGAAAAATGAGTCGCATTTGAAGATTTTATCATTCCCCTAAGTTTTCACTAAAGTGACCTCAGAATTACATAAAACTAATCTCTATCCAAATTATTAATTTATCATATAAGCTCCGTGTTAATCAAGATTTATGTTAAAATTTGATCTAACACAATTTTTATCCAACTATGGTCACTGGGCTATTTTACAAATAGAGCTTGGAGTGTTACTGAACTTATTTGATATCAGTTGTACATGGTGGTGATAGTGATTACTTGGAAGAACCGAGAGAAATCTGACCAAAAAATTGTTACTGGTCAGACTTGATTAATAGCTGGCATAGGGGGTGGAAAGAAGGGTGGTTTTGATAGCTCTGATCTTGTAGATTTGGTTCATCTGTAGAGTCAAATATGGGGATGTTGTGGTCAGAAGGGAATGGATGAAATTGTTAAAACCATAATGATATATTACAAGATTGCAGTGTGGAATGAGAAGGTGTTTATGTTGTTTCCTGATCTTATGTGCACTGGAAATAACTTATTTGTCGTATTAAATGTCTACTTGCATATGTGGAATGTAGAAGTCATAAATAGAGCAGATAATTTAATGTCACCATGATACACATTTCGTTTAGTTTAGTTGTAGTCCTGTTTCTGTGTCAGCTTATTTGGCATTTATATAAAGCGTTTCTGAAGCTTTGCTAACTAAGCTGCATAACTTCCCTCAGCAACTTTCTTGCTTACGCTCGTCTGTTTTTTTACTGCAACCTTCATATCCAAATATATGTTCATATCTTGATTACTGAATGTGATTTTGTGAATTTCCCCCTGTTTTTTGAGTGACTGTGGAGGTTGAGGTAGTACATATAGGTGATGGGAAAATGACAGAATGGGTAAAAAAATAGTAAAAGAAACATTACTCCATCAATTATTAGGATCTCCTGTGCTCTTCTTCTGATATTAATTTATAATAATGTGTTTCTTGATGATTTCTGATGTACACCTTTATGTTCTAATTGCCATTTTTTGGGGACTTTAATTTTCAAGTCTTAGACAAGTGTTTATAGATTAAACTGTTCATAATGTGGTGCCATTCTTTCTAGTGTGAGGATTTATGGATGGGGAAGGCACACATACCACGTATGTCAAAAATTCCGGGACTTCCTAAGATGGTTGCTTGCTCACTGTCTATCATGGATGGTAAACGCGTGAGTCTTCACCCTCCCCCACCCCCACCCCCACCTTACACATCCTGATTTACTCCGCGAATTTTGAGATAAATCAAACTAATCACTGAAAGCTGCTGGCTATCATGATTTTCTTACAAAGTTGCTGATGGCAGACTCGCGTAACTAGAGTTGATCTGTGCGACCACGTATGGGAGTTTCATTTTGCACAGGTTTGTCATCAATCCATAGCTAACTTCAGACCTCCTTATTTTTATCAATTTCAGCGTTTAATGCTTCTTCTGCATCTAGACTATTACAATTATCTGTTTAGTTCTGGTAGAAAGTTCTAAGATTCTTTGATTATAAAACACCTACTAGGTTTCTTGTTATTACAGTCACATTCTTGTCGATAAAATCTGTGTAAATTCTAGCTAATTGTTGGCTTTATCCCCTGTCTTTGGTTCCACCTCATTTACCATGTGACCTGAATTCTGTTTCAAATCGGATCTATTCATATCTTTGGATCTGTTTGTATCTTTTGCACCCTTTGGTGATTGATCAAAAAAGATAGAATTGCTCCGCTTGGTTATGAATTTAGTCCTCTGATGGTGCTTAAGATAATTTCGAGGCTATGAGATACAGTTGACTTGTGTTCATGTTGCGTTTGGATTGAGGGATTCATCGTAAATCCAATTCCACGGTTTTCTGTTAAGTTTCTTCTAGTCTCATATTCTCATAAATATTATTTGATTGCGAAGGAAGATTTGGGATTATGGATTTTCAGTTCATGGGGTAGTATGGGTTTCACAATTTAATTTAAATGATGGGAGATCTAGTAATTTCCTGTTCATGTGGATTGGCTAAATTCCTAGACATGACTTGGGTGGTGTTAGGTGGGACCACAAAGGGATATGCCAGGGCAAATTGGGCAAAAAATATAGTCGGCTAAGGAGAGCGTAGCACCTAAAACAAGGCATGGCCGATGCAAATTGAGATTTGTACAACAATGTAACTAATCACAATAGTGTCACAATTTAAATTACTCTTTTCTATAGTTTTTCTTTTGCTAATGAAGAGTATCAAAATATGGACGATTTACCTTTGGTTTAGGATTTGTTCTGTTATAAATTCTCTATAGTATATATGATAACCACAACACAAGCTAAGCCATTATTGCTATGTTAAAGTCTCTCTCTCTCTCTCTCTAGAATCAATATCCCTTTTCAATAGGGATGTTGAAACGGCCCGACCCGCCGCGCCGGCCATAGTCCGCCCGAAAAAATCTAGGTTTAGGTTTATAAATATATAGCCCGTTTAAAATTTGGGCTTTAGAGCCCGAACCGTCGGACCCGCAAAAACCACTAGGGCTGGCCCGAAATATATTATTTATTTATTTATTTATTTTTACTTGGAGGCTAGAGGTTAATTTTAAAAGTAACGGATTACTTTGTTTTCATATTCTCTATTGATGTTCTATCTCATACTATTTACATTGCTTTTGAAATTAAACTTAATATGTGTGGATTTGATTGATATGTGATCAATGGCCCATCTAACCTTATGGGGATCTAGGCCTCCTAATTTAGGAACTAACATCTCTTAGATATTGTTGATTTAATTCTGATGTTTTTTATTCCGATGTAATTTAGTGCTGGAAATTAATTTAATTCTAATGTATATATATTTTCTTACGGAGACCATGGATTCGGAATCATTTTTTATTCTTTAATTGCTAAGATTGTTGGATTTCAGTATCTACCTTATTTATAAAAATAAGATCGTTGACAAGAATCAACTGTTAATGTGTCATTTTATGGTTGTTTTGAGTTTTCTTTAAATAATAATTAAGGGTATGTATCGACGGGTAATGGGGAATTAATGGCTAAAAATAAGAGATTGGTTAAAAACCAACCAATATTTTTTTTTTTGGCTTTTCTTTTTAATATTTAAAAGTCTTATAACTTTTTCGTTTCAACTCCGTTTTTATGAAAAATATACTGAATTAATCTTCTTTTCAAGATCTTCGATTTGACATCCATTATGCATATATATGATCAAAATGTAAGTTGTTAAACGTAAGTTACTTATTTTTAGGATTATTATGATATATTTTGATTTTTAATTTTTTTATTTAAAAAAATCATATGATTTCAAAATAATATTTTTTTGGAAGGATAATTTTTTTAGAAGATTAAATTTCTTTTACTTTAGTTTTGTATTTTACTCATTATAGTACAATATTTCGTATTAGTTATTTATTATATCTTATTAATTACGCATTCTACTTTCCATCATGATACATATTTATATTTATATTTTAATTATAATATAATAAACTTATGTCCAGCCCGTGCATAGTACGAGTGAATATCTAGTATATATATAATTTTGAAAGTTTGACTTGTAGCCCGATAGTGGTCCGATTAGTCCGAAAATCGGTAGGGTTAGGGTTAGGTTCACCATATTGTTAGTTCGTTAAAAATGAACCAATAAGCTCGAGGTCCTATAAGCCCGAAAATTGCTAGGGCTAGCCCGTTTGGCATCCTTACTTTTCAACATGTTCTTGTTTTTCTCTCTCTGCGTTTGCCTTCTCTACATTCTTATCTGTGAAATGACTGAAAAATCTACTCAAAAGTATAAAGAGAGAGAATTTGGATCCTCCCGAGTACTCTACAGTTGTTTGGAAAGAGAGGCATATTTTATTTTGGATTAAAAAATAGGAATATGGGATCTACATGAAGTATTTCACGCTCTCTTCGAAATTCATCATAGAGTACTCTGGACGATCCAAATTCGAGAGAGAGACAGAGAGGGGCAGTAGTTGCTTATAAAAGCGGTTAAGTTTCTCACCGGAAAGTTTATCCTCTCCCCTTGCAGGCGGCGCCGGAATACTGGCGAGAGCTGGACCCGTACTGGCAGGGAAGTGGAGCACCGATGCGGCGCTACTTCCACCCGGACGGCAGCATCACCGCTGACCCGGACGACAAGGTATGGGGCGGTCACGAGTCTTCTTACACCGTCGTGACCGGCCTACTCGCCGACGGCAAGATAAGGGAGCACTACGTCCGGATCAACCGGTGGCCCAAAATGAGCGTGCACAGAAGACCCGACTGGGGCTGGGTCCTCTCCAACCACCTCTACTGCTACACCAGCATCCCCGACGCCGCCACAGACGGCGGCACCGGCCCTTCATTTCCCCTTCTCCGATGACCCCCTTAAGTCGCGTGTGCGTGTATTTGTACTCTCTACTGTGTGTGAACTTCGGACATGGTTGTGATTGTGAATCTTGAAGCTGAACTCAAGCAGCAAAAAGAGTGTGTGTGTGTGTGTTTTCCTTTCTTGGTTGTGGAACTTTTTATTTTGGATTATGGGATAAATCTGTTTTGAGAAAAAGTTGCTATTTTGAGAAAGATTTAGAGGGGGATTCTATGTTTCCTTTCTCGGTGGATGAATTTTAGCAGATGAGGAAAAGTGGTTAACATTTTGTAGATATATGAAATGAAAATAAAAAGGAGAGAGAGAGAGAGAGAGGGGCCACGTGGCAGAAGTATGGGGTGCTAAAAATATAGGGTGTTTTTGGTTTGGGCTGGGGTGGTTTGGGTACTGTAGGCTGATGTGTTTAAATGGTTGGAAGTGGTTGAAGAAGTAAAAATGTGTGTTTGTTTTATGGGTTGAAGGAGTAGTTGAAGGGTTGATTAATAATATTTAAATGGAATATGTGATTTGATGTGTGTAAATATTGTTGGTTGAGGAGAGAGAAAAATAGAGTGATTGTGATGATTTGATTTGTGTAAAATAATGTTGATTGGGGAGAAAGAAATAATGGTTTGAGAGATTGAGCCAACCTCCCATTAACCAATACACATTGAGCTGGGTCAGGTTAAGTAAAAGTGGTTGGTCCAGCCTAAAGTAAACACACCCATAGAGAACTAGGCGGGGTTGGTTTTTCTATTTCTTGGTTATTATCCAAATGTAACAGAAGTTTTTTATTGGCTAAGAAAGAGGACAGCGAGGCTGCCAGTAGGAGAGAGGGTTTTCCCTTTGCTCACTTCCCTATGTTATGTAAAGTTTACTGCAGGATCTAAGAATAAATATAAATAAATAAATAAAAGAGCGTCGTTGTTGTTATTATTTTTACTAGATATCCGTCCGTTCAATGCACGGACTAGATATTATTTTATTATATTATATTAAAATATAAATGTAAATATATATTATAATAGAAAGTAAAATACGTAATTAATAAGATATAATAAATTACGTATTTGAAATGTTGTATTATAATGAGTAAATATTTGATATGACAATGACCTATGTTTAATTATCGTAAACTACAAAAAATACAAACTAATGAAAAAGGTTAAAGACTAAAGGTTCTGAAAATTTTCTCTATATACAA
>JAUEKW010077145.1:0-12821 GCA_032274785.1 Ajuga reptans
TTTGGGCTGATGTGGAATATTTTATTGACCAGATTTCATGTAAATTAATACATTTAAGATAAGAAATTCCAGGTCAGCAAAAATATTTGGGGAAACAAGTTATCTCCTTCTTTCTCGTTCTTCACCATTTGTAGTTCTTCATTAAATCTATGGTCGAAATCGACGAATTTGGGTCCTCCAACAGCTGCACAAGCTCCTTCTCCTCCTCGTTGAATAACATATTTCTCAGATCAGGATACTTATCATCATCATCACCGAATTCCTCAGCAGTATTGTAATTGCTCATTTCGCCGTCGCTGGGGTGCCCTCAACGACGGCGGCAGAGAAGGGGACTTGTTTTCATACAGGACGATTATATTTGCTGGTGACACCGCCTCAGCAATTAATTCTCTCTCTTCTTCCTCTTTCGGCCTCACTGTGATTGCACAAAGCAATCAAGGCATTGCTAGCTTTTTGTCCAGGTTTCACCATAGCCTTCACCGGCTCTCCTCTCTTATTATCCAGCACCAGTGATAATACAAATATCGGGAGGGGGGCATATTTTTTGACAAATCTTAAAATGGTAGAGCAAGTTTGTGTTAATCCTTCTCGGGATTCCATTTCTTGAAAGATAATAGAAATTAAATCACAGTTTGGGGAAGTGTGGTGGAAGGAATCAAGAATTCATGGTGCTATATTAGTGCTCTAGTAGAGAGAGATATTTGCAGTAGAATTAATATGTGGCTCTTTGGAGGTGAACCTGCTTCTGGGGTGGGTTCTTTATTTTTTGGCAATTTCTGGTGCTTTTTCCAATGAATCAAGGAAATGGACTGTTGGTTTTCCCCATTTTGCTGAGATGGATTTTCTTTTAGTTGATCAATTATTTTGCTAAACATTTGGTCAGAGAAATATAATCCAAATCAACAGAAGATGCAATGTCATTAAATTCACCGGAGGGCCCCAAATAAAGAGCTCACGTGACAAACACGTGACTAATTCCGGCCAATTAACCATTTTCTGGCTAAAATTGGCCTTAAATTAGACAATTTTGCATACGGGATCAAATTAAAAAAGTAGATAATCATGGGACTAAAATCGTAAAAGCAAATAGGTGTGGGACCAAATATGATTTTTGGCCGCCATTCCCCTGCTCCATCAAGTTACCGTTCCCCGATTCCCTCTAATTGCCCTCTCTAATTTCTTTGAATTGCCCTCTCAAGGTGTCCAATAATGATTTCCAGAAATCCTCTTGTTGAGCCTCTTGTTGTTGGAACTTCTCCTCAATTATTCTCTGTAATTGATCATGTTTGCCATTGATTTCCTGTTTCCACTGCAGCAGCTCCGCCACTCTTTCTTCCAGACTATCAATTTGATTATTTTCCATTCTGGTCTTGCTACGAGTCTTAGATGCCATAGATGCCCATTGAATCGCCGGTCTCTGATACCACTTGTCGTGGCCAGCCAATCAAGCTTGCAATCCTATTGTTTTTCTGAACTCTCCGATGACAACGATGCTGGAATTTCAATGGTTCTCCCATGGGAAGAACCCGTGCAAGTGTGTGAAAGTGTGAGAGAGAGGTTGAGAGAGAGAAAGAATAAGAGAGATAACAAAATTTCAATATTTGGGTAAAAGTGTCTGTTACAAATCCTTCAACACATTTTTATGCTCTCTCATCCCTAACTGAATAACTACCGGCATGTTCCCCCCATGTGACTCCTTTATTGGTGATAAGATGATACCGTTGTATTGATGTCACCTTTTCACTTAAAGAAACGTTCTTTGCTCTTTATTTCTTTTGATGGTCTCAAAATTGTCTTTCCTATTCTATTACAACTTTTATTTCCCTACTCGTGACATTGAAGGGTCTGCACGCCTCCTCACATCATATCTGCAATATTTTTCATAATGCCTAGACTTAAGCCAACATATGTACAAATTATTTTATCAGAAAAAATATCAATCTTAAATGATTTTAGAACAAAGTGGTCTATTATATCTCCATATCTCCAGAAAATATGATAATTTAAAAAAATTGAAAGAAATTGAAAGTTTCAGATCAAATCACAAGGGATCTTGACATAAACAAGGTAGTAGACATAAAATTTCATCTCTCAGCCAAAACCCGAAGAAATAATCTCAATTTTTTTCTTCAAGTCTCAAGAAAATTTCAAGTAATCAACCATAAATCACAAAATCTAATGTAGTAACAGTAGAATAGATAAGTGTGAGAGACATATGTATAAATGCATTGACGTGAGTCGGAAAGAATTTCATTCACGTGAGCGGCAAGCTTGCTGTGAAACGATTAGGGTACAAGAAGCTCCATCTGAAATGCAAAATGGTTGGGTGATGGATGTCGGTGGGGATGTTTCGGCTTAAAATGTAATGGGCTCAAATGGTATTTTTTTATACACAATGTTGTTGAAATCCATGCAGATCATGCAAGAGCTTGTGTGGCACTTATCACAGTGCCATCTCAGCATTATCAACTACATGGCATGACAACTCAGCTGCCTTGCTCTACAAGATTAATGCCACAAGAACAAGTCAAAGATGTTGTCTTGCACATTAATGAAGTGGGAGTACATCCCTGGAGATGTCGCTGTCCAGAAAAGAAGAAGACAAAATAACAGCTGCTTTTTGTTGCATGCTGCAGAAGGAAAAGATGATCCTATGGCTAAGATTGATTCTCATTTCTTGTACACTGATTTATGTATTTTAATATAGTGTATTTAGCCATCAAGTTTTAACCTAGATGCTAACATGCATTACTTGTATAAATAGATGTAACAGTTGTAACAAACAACAATCAATGAAAAATACTATTTGAGCTCACTTCTCTATCTTCATCATGCCTTTATTTGCAAGGATTGTTATATTTCTGATATGGTATCAGAGCACGTCTTAGGGCCTGTTTCTGTATACCTCTTCTCTTCTTATCCTTCTCTCTTAAAGCCGCTCTCTTAAATCTCCATGGCTACTGAAGATTAAATACCACCACCACCAGCTGCTGCTGCTTTGACTGTCACCACTTTTAACAGTCCAGCAAATCCTATAATCCAGTTTCAAAGCCAACTTATCTCCCTCAAACTTGATGAAACTAACTACTTGATCTGTAAACAACAAGTCTTAACTGTTATTCGTGGTTATGGACTGGAAGTTTACATTATTGGAGAAGAATCACAACCTCCCAAGACCAACACCACTCAAGCTGGTGAAGAACCCAATCCAGAGAATGTGCTATGGATAAAACAAGATCAGTTGTTGGCTTCCTGGATACTGTCTTCTCTTTCAGACAATATCCTTACTCTCATGGTTGGTCTTAACTCGTCGAAGCAAATTTGGGACACTTTACAGGTTAATTTTTCCAGCCAGAACAAAGCTAAGGTGATGCAGCATAAGCTCCAGCTGCATAATCTTAAGAAAAATGGAATTCCTATGAGGGAATTTTTAAGCAAAATGAAGGGATGCTTTGACATCCTAGCTTCTACAGGCCAGGCCATATCTGAAGCTGACCAGATACTCTACATCCTTGGAGGTTTAGAAGCAGAATATGACTCTGTAATGGTGACCACTGCCTCAAGAGCTGATCCAATAACTGTGCCAGGACTCCAAGCTCTTCTTTTGAGCTTTGAATCAAGGCTTGAGAGTAATCAACCTTCTCTTGTTAACTCTGAAGCTTCCCAGATGAGTGTAAATGATGTCACTCTATTCAAAGGAAGATTTATTCCTTCCAACTATCAAGGAAGGGGCAGAAACAACAATGCCACTGGAGGCAGAAATGGAGGAAGAAATTAGAATCCTAGAGGTGGTTTTAGAGGAGATCGTGGAGGAAGATACACTCAAAATAAGGTGACTTGTCAAATCTGCTATGTTCAAGGTCACACTGCAGATAGATGCTGGTATAGAGCTGATACCAGCTATAACCCTTCTGGAAACAACCAACAGCCTTAGAATCAACTCAATCCCAGAAACCCTTCACTGAATATGGTGTAAATGCCCAGCTATGCTGCTGACAATGGCTCTGAAACAGGCTGGTATCCTGACACAGGGGCATCCAATCATGTTGCCAATGATTTCAAAGTTCAGATGGGAAATGGGGCAGGTAAGTCAATTGCACATGTTGGTAATACCTTTCTTACCTCCTCAGATAATTCCAGATATTTCTTATTAAGAAATCTATTACATGTCTCAAATATTACAAAGAAACTGCTAAGTGTCTCACAGTTTTCTTCTGACAATGGTGTCTTCTTTGAATTTCATCCTCTTGTTTGTTTTGTCAAGGACCAAGTAACACAGGATGTACTACTACAAGGGACACTTAAAGATGGTTTTTACCACTTCAACCTCCAGCCTTACAAGCCCAACACTTCATCCATTCAAGATCCAGTCTCATCTCCAAATTCCAAACTCTTTCCTGTTTTAAATTCTAATGTTTTTTCAATTTCCCTAAGCAAAAGTCTTGATCTAGATCTATGTCATCACATAATAGGTCATAGTAGCTATGATATTATTAAGAAGGCTTTGTAAAGTTGTAATGTTCCCTTTTCAATTAAAGAAAGTCATGATTCTATCTGCCAATCTTGCATTATAGCTAAAATCCACAGAAATCCTTTTCCTGATTCATCTACTATCTACACTGTCCCATTCCAACTTGTGCATAGTGACTTATGGGGACCTTCCCCTACTAAATCAAGAAATGGTTTCATGTACTATGTCAGTTTTATTGACCAGTACACCAAGTTCAGTTGGATTTATCTGTTAAAGCTCAAGAGTGAAGTCACTACTACCTTTATTAACTTCAAAAATATGGTTGAAAACCAGTTTGGTACTAAGATTAGATGCTTGCAAAGTGATGGAGGTGGAGAGTTTATTGGCTTGAAAGAAACCTTACTTGCTAATGGAATTGAGCACAGAATGTCATGCCCTTACACCCCTCAGCAAAATGGGTTTGCTGGGAGGAAACATAGGCATATAGTTGAGATGGGTTTGTCCTTACTTGCTCACTCTCATCTTCCTATCAATTTCTGGGATGATGCCTTTATGTCTTCTGTCTACATCATCAATAGAGTTCCAACAAAGTCCTTGAAATACAAAAGTCCTTTAGAATCTCCGTACAATAAGAAACCTGACTATCAAAGGCTTAAAGTCTTTGGATGCCTTTGTTATCCCAACATTAGACCAATAAACAAACACAAGCTTCAGTTTAGATCTGTTCCTTCTACTTTTATTGGTTACATCAACCAATACAAAGGTTATAAAGTCTTACTTCCAGACAAAAGGCTCATAATCACCAGAGATGTTATTTTTGATGAGTCTAGATTCCCTTATGCTGATACTAAACTCAATCCTTTACCTAAGCCAACTCAGTTTCAAGGCATATTGCCTAATCCCCCTATCACTCAAATACCCTCATGTTGTGTTGATCATCAAAATATACCTGCAGAATCTCATGATTCTGGAAGCCATCACAACAGTCAACCAGAACATCAGGAGAGTGAATCTGCCTCATGCAGCTCTTCTCATCATCCTCGAAATAATCCTGATACACATCAATCCAGTGAACTAAATGTTTCTGCCTCCCAACAGCCAAGACATCATATGATCACTAGAGCTAAAGCTAGGATACATAAACCTAAACTCTATATGGAAGATCTTGCTGAGAAGAAAGAACCAAAGACATTCAAGGAGGCTATTTCTGATAAGGATTGGAAGAAAGCTATGGAGGCTGAATATGGAGCTCTCTTGAGAAACAAAACTTGGGATCTTACCACTCTCCCACCTGTAAGGAATCTAGTTGGCAGCAAATGGATCTATAAGGTCAAAAGGAAATCTGATGGGAGCATTGCAAGGTATAAAGCCAGATTGGTGGCACAAGGTTTCTCTCAAGCTGCAGGGTTGGAATTTTATGAAACTTTTAGTCCTGTAGTTAAAACAACCACTATAAGAGTGATTTTGTCTATTGCTGTTTCAAAGGGGTGGGGAGTGAAGCACCTAGATGTTGATAATGCATTCCTCAATGGTGATTTGAAGGAGGAGATTTACATGAGACAACCTCTAGGTTTTGAACATTTATCTTCAGATGGGAATGAACTAGTCTGCAAGCTTTCTAAAGCTTTGTATGATTTGAAACAAGCCTCAAGGAGTTGGTATCTCAAAGTAAAAGGGATTTTGCTAAATTGTGGATTCAGAGATTCTAAGGGAGATAATTCCTTGTTTTACAAGATTCAAGATTCTATTGTCATTTACATTTTGATTTATGTTGATGATATCTTGATAATAGGAAACAATAATCAAGCTATCTCCTTGGTGATTCAACAACTGAGCAGCCACTTCTCACTTAAAGACATGGGGCAGATACAACATTTCTTGGGCATTGAAGTGATTGAGACAAAACAAGACTTACATCTCAGCCAAGGGAAATACATTAGAGAACTCCTCAAAAGAGCATATATGATTGATGCAAAGGGATTAACCACTCCTATGATCACTTCTCCTCAATTGTCCAAAAATGATGGTAATCCCTTTCCAGATGGCTTTCTCTATAGAAGCATGGTTGGAGGTTTGCAGTATGCAACCATAACCAGACCAGAGATCTCATTTGCTGTGAGTAAAGTAAGCCAATACATGGCTACTCCTTTAGACACTCACTGGAAGAGTGTTAAAAGAATCCTAAGGTATTTGGCAGGTACCCAAGATCATGGTTTACATATTCAAGCATCAATAAATCAGAATCTAAATGGCTTTAGTGACTCTGATTGGGCTACTAACATAGATGGCAGGAAATCTGTCACTGGATTCTGTGTGTTTTTTGGATGTAATCTTGTCTCATGGAAATCCAAAAAGCAACATAGTATGTCAAGATCAAGTACTGAAGCTGAGTACCGAAGCTTAGCTCACCTCACTGCTGAAATGATATGGTTGAAATCGCTCCTGCATGAGCTAAGGATTCCTATAACTAAAAGTCCCACTGCTTGGGTTGATAACTTGAGTGCTATTGCCCTGGCATCAAATCCTGTTCTGCATGCCATAATAAAACATGTTGAGCTTGATCTTCACTTCATTAGGGATGAAGTTTCAGCAGGCCGACTTCAAGTACTTCATGTGCCATCCCAGGATCAAACAACAGATATATTAACAAAGTCACTCAGCAAGCAATTCTTCATCAAGCTCAGAAGCAAAATTCAGATTGCTTCTTTAGATCAGCTCGAATTGAGGGGGAGTGTTGAAATCTATGCAGATCATGCAACCCATGCAGATCATGCAAGAGCTTGTGTGGCATTTGTCATAGTGCCATCTCAGCATTATCAACTACATGGCATGACAACTCAGCTGCCTTGCTCTACAAGATTAATGCCACAAGAACAAGTCAAAGATGTTGTCTTGCACATTAATGAAGTGGGAGTACATCCCTGGAGATGTCGCTGTCCAGAAAAGAAGAAGACAAAATAACAGCTGCTTTTTGTTGCATGCTGCAGAAGGAAAAGATGATCCTATGGCTAAGATTGATTCTCATTTCTTGTACACTGATTTATGTATTTTAATATAGTGTATTTAGCCATCAAGTTTTAACCTAGATGCTAACATGCATTACTTGTATAAATAGATGTAACAGTTGTAACAAACAACAATCAATGAAAAATACTATTTGAGCTCACTTCTCTATCTTCATCATGCCTTTATTTGCAAGGATTGTTATATTTCTGATATGGTATCAGAGCACGTCTTAGGGCCTGTTTCTGTATACCTCTTCTCTTCTTATCCTTCTCTCTTAAAGCCGCTCTCTTAAATCTCCATGGCTACTGAAGATTAAATACCACCACCACCAGCTGCTGCTGCTTTGACTGTCACCACTTTTAACAGTCCAGCAAATCCTATAATCCAGTTTCAAAGCCAACTTATCTCCCTCAAACTTGATGAAACTAACTACTTGATCTGTAAACAACAAGTCTTAACTGTTATTCGTGGTTATGGACTGGAAGTTTACATTATTGGAGAAGAATCACAACCTCCCAAGACCAACACCACTCAAGCTGGTGAAGAACCCAATCCAGAGAATGTGCTATGGATAAAACAAGATCAGTTGTTGGCTTCCTGGATACTGTCTTCTCTTTCAGACAATATCCTTACTCTCATGGTTGGTCTTAACTCGTCGAAGCAAATTTGGGACACTTTACAGGTTAATTTTTCCAGCCAGAACAAAGCTAAGGTGATGCAGCATAAGCTCCAGCTGCATAATCTTAAGAAAAATGGAATTCCTATGAGGGAATTTTTAAGCAAAATGAAGGGATGCTTTGACATCCTAGCTTCTACAGGCCAGGCCATATCTGAAGCTGACCAGATACTCTACATCCTTGGAGGTTTAGAAGCAGAATATGACTCTGTAATGGTGACCACTGCCTCAAGAGCTGATCCAATAACTGTGCCAGGACTCCAAGCTCTTCTTTTGAGCTTTGAATCAAGGCTTGAGAGTAATCAACCTTCTCTTGTTAACTCTGAAGCTTCCCAGATGAGTGTAAATGATGTCACTCTATTCAAAGGAAGATTTATTCCTTCCAACTATCAAGGAAGGGGCAGAAACAACAATGCCACTGGAGGCAGAAATGGAGGAAGAAATTAGAATCCTAGAGGTGGTTTTAGAGGAGATCGTGGAGGAAGATACACTCAAAATAAGGTGACTTGTCAAATCTGCTATGTTCAAGGTCACACTGCAGATAGATGCTGGTATAGAGCTGATACCAGCTATAACCCTTCTGGAAACAACCAACAGCCTTAGAATCAACTCAATCCCAGAAACCCTTCACTGAATATGGTGTAAATGCCCAGCTATGCTGCTGACAATGGCTCTGAAACAGGCTGGTATCCTGACACAGGGGCATCCAATCATGTTGCCAATGATTTCAAAGTTCAGATGGGAAATGGGGCAGGTAAGTCAATTGCACATGTTGGTAATACCTTTCTTACCTCCTCAGATAATTCCAGATATTTCTTATTAAGAAATCTATTACATGTCTCAAATATTACAAAGAAACTGCTAAGTGTCTCACAGTTTTCTTCTGACAATGGTGTCTTCTTTGAATTTCATCCTCTTGTTTGTTTTGTCAAGGACCAAGTAACACAGGATGTACTACTACAAGGGACACTTAAAGATGGTTTTTACCACTTCAACCTCCAGCCTTACAAGCCCAACACTTCATCCATTCAAGATCCAGTCTCATCTCCAAATTCCAAACTCTTTCCTGTTTTAAATTCTAATGTTTTTTCAATTTCCCTAAGCAAAAGTCTTGATCTAGATCTATGTCATCACATAATAGGTCATAGTAGCTATGATATTATTAAGAAGGCTTTGTAAAGTTGTAATGTTCCCTTTTCAATTAAAGAAAGTCATGATTCTATCTGCCAATCTTGCATTATAGCTAAAATCCACAGAAATCCTTTTCCTGATTCATCTACTATCTACACTGTCCCATTCCAACTTGTGCATAGTGACTTATGGGGACCTTCCCCTACTAAATCAAGAAATGGTTTCATGTACTATGTCAGTTTTATTGACCAGTACACCAAGTTCAGTTGGATTTATCTGTTAAAGCTCAAGAGTGAAGTCACTACTACCTTTATTAACTTCAAAAATATGGTTGAAAACCAGTTTGGTACTAAGATTAGATGCTTGCAAAGTGATGGAGGTGGAGAGTTTATTGGCTTGAAAGAAACCTTACTTGCTAATGGAATTGAGCACAGAATGTCATGCCCTTACACCCCTCAGCAAAATGGGGTTGCTGAGAGGAAGCATAGGCATATAGTTGAGATGGGATTGTCCTTACTTCTCACTCTCACCTTCCTATCCATTCCTGGAATGATGCTTTTATGTCTTCTGTCTACATCATCAATAGAGTTCCAACAAAGTCTCTAAAGTACAAAAGTCATTTGGAACTTCTGTACAATAAGAAACCTGAATATCAGAGACTTAAAGTCTTTGGATGTCTCTTCTATCCCAACATCAGGCCAATAAACAAACACAAGCTTCAGTTCAGATCAGCCCGTTCTACCTTTATTGGTTACAACAACCAATACAAAGGTTATAAAGTCTTACTACCAGAAAAAGGCTCATAATCACCAGAGATGTTATTTTTGATGAATCTAGCTTCCCTTATGCTAATACTAAACTCAATCATTTGCCTAAACCAACTCAGTTTCAAGGCATATTGCCTAATCCTCCTATCACTCAGATACCCTCCTGTTGTGCTGATATGGATTCATCTTGAATCATCAAAATATACCTGTATAACCTCATGATTCTGGAAGTCATCACAATAGTCAACCAGAACATCAGGAGAGTGAATCTGCCTCATGCAGCTCTTCTCATCATCCACAAAATAATCCTGAAACACATCTATCTAATGAACCAAATACTTCTGCTCCTGCTTCCCAACAGCCAAGATATCATATGATTACTAGAGCCAAAGCTGGGATACATAAACCTAAAATCTATATGGCAGATCTAGCTGAGAAGAAAGAACTAAAGACATTCAAGGAGGCTGTTTCTGATGAGGATTGGAAGAAAGCTATGGAGGCAGAATATGGAGCCCTCTTGAGAAACAAAACTTGGGATCTTACCACTCTCCCACCTGGAAGGAATCTGGTTGGTAGCAAATGGATCTATAAGATAAAAAGGAAATCTGATGGGAGCATTGCAAGGTATAAAGCCAGATTGGTGGCACAAGGTTTCTCTCAAGCTGCCGGATTGGACTTTTATGAAACTTTTAGTCGTGTAGTTAAACCAACCACCATAAGAGTGATTTTGTCTATTGCTGTTTCAAAGGGCCGGGGAGTGAAGCATTTAGATGTTGATAATGCATTCCTGAACGGTGATTTGAAGGAGGAGATTTACATGAGACAGCCTCCAGGTTTTGAATATTCATCCTCAGATGGAAATTAACTGGTCTGCAAGCTTTCTAAAGCTTTGTATGGTTTGAAACAAGCCTCAAGGAGTTGGTATCTCAAAGTAAAATGGATTTTGCTATATTGTGGATTCAGAGATTCCAAGGCAGATAATTCCTTGTTTTACAAGATTCAAGATTCTATTATCATTTATATTTTGATTTATGTTGATGATATCTTGATAACAGGAAACAATAATCAAGCTATCTCCTTGGTGATTCAACAACTGAGCAGCCACTTCTCTCTTACGGGCATGGGGAAGATACAACGTTTTTTGGGCATTGAAGTGACTGAGACAAAACAAGGCTTGCATCTCAGCCATGGGAAATATATTAGAGAACTCCTTAGAAGAGCTGATATGGTTGAGGCAAAGGGATTGACCACTCCTATGGTCACTTCTCTTCAATTGTCCAAAAATGATGGTAATCCCTTTCCAGATGGCTTTCTCTACAGAAGCATAGTTGGAGGTTTGCAGTATGCAACCATAACCAGACCAGAGATCTCATTTGCTGTAAGCAAAGTAAGCCAATACATGGCCACTCCTTTAGACACTCACTGGAAGGGTGTTAAGAGAATCCTTAGGTATTTGGAAGGTACACAAGATCATGGTTTGCATATTCAAGATTCAACAAATCAGAATCTAATTGGCTTTAGTGACTCTGATTGGGCTACTGACATAGATGATAGAAAATCAGTCACTGGATTCTGTGTGTTTTTGGGATGTAATCTTGTCTCATGGAAATCCAAAAAGCAACATTGTGTGTCAAGATCAAGTACTGAAGCTGAATACCGAAGCTTTGCACACCTCACTGCAGAAATGATATGGTTGAAATCTCTCCTGCATGAGCTAAGAATCCCTATAACTAAAAATCCTACTACTTGGGTTGATAACTTGAGTGCTATTGCCCTGGCATCAAATTCTGTTCTACATGCCAGAACAAAACATGTGGAGCTTGACCTTCATTTCATTAGGGATGAGGTTTCAGCAGACAGACTTCAAGTTCTTCATGTGCCATCTCAAGATCAAACAACATATATATTAACAAAGCCACTCAGCAAACAATTCTTCACTAAGCTCAGAAGCAAACTTCAGATTGCTTCTTTAGCTTAGCTCGAATTGAGGGACAATGTTGAAATCCATGCAGATCATGCAAGATCTTATGTGGTACTTGTTACAGTGCCATCTCAACATCATCAACTACATGGCATGACAACTCAGCTGCCTTGCTCTACAAGATTGGTGCAACAAGAGCAAGTTAAAGATGATGTCTTAGCAATTAATGAAGTAGGAGTACATCCCTGGAGATGTCGTTGTCCAGGAAAGAAGAAGACAAATGAACAACTACTTTCTGTTGCATGCAGCAGAATGAAAAGATGATCCTATGGCCAAGATTGATTCTCATTTATGTACACTGAATTGTGTATTTTAATATAGTGTATTTTTCCGTCAAGTTTTAACCTAGTTGCTAGCATGCATTACTTGTATAAATAGATGTAACAGTTGTAAGAAAAATCAATCAATGAAAAACACAGTTTGAGCTCTTCTCTATATTAATCATGCCTTTGTTTGCTAGAATTGTTATTTTTCTGATAAGGACCAACTTCCAAGCTTCAAACTTCTTCTAAAAATGCTCTCTAAAAGATCCAAAGTTCCAGCCCATCTTATTACAGTAAAATATTTAGAATCCATAGAGAATACTTTACCTTCAAGTAATCACATGCCAAGAATGTTGGATCTTGTTCCAGAATTTATCACCAACTCTGCCAAAACAGTAAACACTACATTTTAATAAGGTCACTTTAAATGACATAAAAATTAATTCAAAAATAGTTTGATATTTTACCTTTTTCAAGTTTTTGAAGAAACTCCTCATCCTCGGCCATAGAACTAGGTGGATTTTTC
>JAUEKW010077256.1:0-12820 GCA_032274785.1 Ajuga reptans
CGGAGACACGACGGCAGCATCCCCGAGACGCTCTCCGGCAATCCGTGGAGACGGGCTACCAATGCCAGGCGGCGATGCGGCATCGAAGGCCGGAGAGGACGGCTGGCGACGGTGAGAAGATGGGTCAACGGCCTGGTCAACCTGTTGGCGCGAGATGATGCCTCCCGGCGGCTGCATGCGTGTGTTCAGCGAAGTACGATGAGCAGAAACCCTAATTAGGGTTTCTGCGTGATCCAACATCTCGTCGCCAGTTTTCTGACCCGAATTACTCGAACTCGGCTCGGTCCCGACCCCAGCAGACTGTCGAGATTTAATTTTAATTCGAGGGCAATTATTCGTCATAAATTATTTGCCTTCGATTATCTCGACGTAAGGGATGTTCTGTTGATTAGAAATAAAAGATTCAAAGGGAAGAAGACCGTCAAAGCGCCCAGGAGACCACTTAAACCGATAAACTACTCCGTCCTCTTGCCAACAATAGTTTATAATGCCGCCTGGCGGATTTGGAACACGCCCCCGAATGGAACTAACTAAACCTCTGTTCTTGGGATTTCTTAGAGGACCGTCAGTCGATTTCCAGACAAAATCAGATGAATTATATGAAAAGTCAGACGAACTACCACGAGACATTCACGAAGCAGAAAATTTCACGGATAAGCATTCAATCAAATCCAGGCAGTCGGAAGCAATAAAGGACACAATCAAATTGCCAAGGATAAATAAAGAATACAACTAAAAGAAGAGAAGAGGATTACTTACAATAAGAGGATTCCAAGATGTTCAGTATCAAGACTCAAACAGCAGTTAATTCACGCGCGGTCAATTCAATTCGCAAAGCTTAAATACTCCCAAAGCCCTAGAAAAAGGACTTCGGAGTGGGGGAATAATGATGCACCTAGTGTATCAATTGGGCCAGAGACAAGAAGTATGGGCTTTATCCCAAGATAAAGCCCAATTTAATTAGCAATTGTATTGTAAGGGCCCAAAAGAGGCCCAATTTTCCAATTAGGCTAGAACTAACATAGTGGGCTCCCATGTGGGCTTAAGCCCACTAATTTCTCTATAAATACCCCCTATTGTACTCATTTTACATTCATGTGATAATAAGAATACAAAATAGTTCTCTGGAATTATTGTGATTATTATCTACTTAATTGTGATACTACATCAAATATGTTGAATTGATCGACTATATTTCATTTTTTTATTTCAGGTGAAGTTGGATTATCCAAACGAGGTACTAACATGCATAACCGGATATTATGATACCACAAAGAAAGAGTAAGGAACAAAATTGATTCGCTCGTTGACATTCCACACAAGCAGGAGGAAGTACAGTCCGTTTGGAGAAGAATTAGGGACATATTTCGCGTCGGGGACGATGGAGGGGGAGGTGGTCGGCTTCCATGGGAGGAGCAGCATGTATCTGGACGCCATCGGAGTACACATGCAGTGTAGAATTTGGAGATGGATCTTTAACCTCTAACTCGTGAAGAACCAAGAAGAAGTAAACGAGCTATAACTGCTCCAAATTGTAAATCGAATTTTCAGAGAATTTGCAGTGAATTATCATTCATGAATTCTGAGTTTTTACAGATGAGAAGGAGCTGATTTATACAAAATGCTCTAGAAAATAACTACCCTATCTATAAAGAATAAACTACCCCTCTAGTTAACAATAATTACTAATTTAACCAAATAACTAACTAACAAGCTGAGGTGATAACTAACAGAAAATTAACTGCTTTAGTAACAGAAATAACTGTTACTTTAACACCCCCCCTCAAGTGAAACTGTTATGGATATCTAACAGTTTTAACTTAGATAATAAGAAACGAAAGTGAGTAGGGCCCAAGAGTTTGGTGAAGAAATCTGTTATCTGAAGATTGGATCTGATATGCTGCAGGCAAATAAATCCAGACTTGTGTTTCTCCCTCACAATATGGCAATCGATTTCCAGATGTTTTGTTCTTTCATGGAAGACTGGATTTGCAGTGATATGTATGGCTGATTGGTTATCACAGTAAAGTGGAATTGGTAACTCAATCTTGATTTGAAAATCTTGCAGAAGGTATGAAATCCATTGGAGCTCAGCAACAGTTGAGCTTAATGCTCTGTATTCAGCTTTTGCTGATGACCTTGAGACTGTTGTTTGCTTTTTACTTTTCCATGAAATCAAAGACTGTCCCATGAAGACACAATAGCCTGTAATGGATCTTCTGGTATCTTTACAAGCAGCCCAATCTGAATCTGAATAGGCCTGCACATTGAACTCAGAAGAGGAAGAGTAAAATAGCCCAAGAGGTGGACTCCCTTTCAAATATCTAAGAACATGCAAGGCAGCTTCCCAATGACCAGTATAAGGTTTACTTACAAATTGACTCAGCTGTTGAACAACATAAGTGACATCTGGCCTAGTTAAGTTTAAGTAAAGAAGCCTGCCTATTAATTTCCTGTATTGTTCTGGTGTTTGCAGAGGTTCACCTGATCATGTAGCATGCAAGCTGAGACCAGTAGGTAATGGAGTATTTGCTGGTTTGCAACCAGTTAAGCTTGTATCAGTAAGAATATCCAACACATATTTCCTTTGACACGGAGAAATGCCTAAATCACTTCTAGCAATCTCCATACCTAAAAAATACTTGGCATGACCTAGATCTTTATTGGTGAAACAATCATCTAGGTATAGTTTTAACTTCTGTATAATATTATCATCTGAACCAGTAATCAACACATCATCCACATACACTAATAATGCAATGAAAACAGAATTATGAGAAAAAGAAACAAACAGTGATCAGACTCAGATTGCTTGAAACCAAAGTTTTTCAATTTCTTAGTAAATTCACAGTTCCACTGCCTAAATGCTTGTTTTAACCCATACAAACTCCTTTCTAACTTACAAACTTTACCTCTCTTAGCTTTATCATACTCTTGTGGTGGTAACATGCTGGTTTAGATTAACATTACTACAAATAAAGTTATTCAAGTATGAAGGTTTGTGTTTTGGTCTAGTGCTTCTTCTGAGCTCATTATCCTCGGGATTAGAATTGTTATGGTGATCAGGACTAGGAACAGAAGAAACATGATCAGAATCATCAAAAGTATTAGGATGCAGAGTAGCACTATTGTTATCAGTAGCAGAAGAAGTAGTGCTAGTAGTATCAAACATATCAGGGGTATCACTGATAGCTTCTGTATCAGGAACATGAACATGTAGGAAAACTGGGGATGTGACATCATTGTTGGAAGAAAGTGGAAAAATATCTTCACAGAAATAAACATCTCTAGATACTAGTGTAGATTGAGAGTCTAGATTATATAAGAGATATCATTTCTTGCCAGGCATGAATCCTAAAAAGATGCATTTAATAGATCTGCTATCAAACTTGCTCTTATGGGGAATATTGTTAACATCATAGGATAAACAACCAAAATGTTTAAGAAAGTGATAATCAGGAGGCTTGTTATACAGAATCTCAAAAGGAGATTTCCACTGTAAAATAGCAGTGGAAAGTCTATTTATAATGAAAGTAGCAAGTAAAATGGAATGTGACCAGAATTTTAAAGGTAATTTGGAATGAAAAAGTAAAGCTCTACCAATCTGTAAGATATGCCTATGCTTCTTTTCCACAACTCCATTTTGTTGAGGAGTATACACACATGAGGTTTGATGAACAATTCCAAATGAATGAAATAAATCTTGTGATTCTTTACTAAGAAATTCCTATCCATTGTCAGACCTGATAACTTTTATAGTAACAGCAAACTGATTGTGTATCATGAGAATGAAATTTCTAAGAATCTTAGGTGTTTGTGATTTATGAGATAACAAATATACCCATGTTGCCCTACTGTAATCATCTACTAAGGTGAGAAAATAAGGAGTGTTAGTTAAAAACTTATCCTTGCAAGGTCCCCAAATATCAATATGTAACATTTCAAATATTTGATGAGTTTGTCTAGAACTCAAAGGGAATGACAATATATGCTGTTTAGCTTGAAAACAAGGAGAACAACTCTTGATTTTATTGATAGCAGAATCCTTACACAATGATTTAAGAAATGGTACATGTGAAAGAGTAGTTACAGAAGCATGGCCTAATACATTGTGCCAGTAGACAACATTCTGATTAAAATGAGTAGAAGAAAAATGAACAGGTACATTCAAACAAACAGACTTGCACACAACATCAGAAGAGAAATCAGAATTCAACAAATCCCCACAAGCTGTCCAAATGGAATTATCTTGTTATTCCTCTGGTCCTGCAACATACACATATGAGAAGAAAAGACACATTGCAAACCAAAAGATAAAGTTAATTCAGCCACAGACAAAAGGTTGTACTTGAAATGTGGAACATATAACACATTTGTAAGGATAATGTTCTTGTTTAGCACAATATTGCCAGTATACTTGATAGCTTTCTCAAATCCATCAGGTAAAATGATAGTGGTGTGTGAGAGCACAGGAGATAAAGAGGTAAACAGAGTTTTATCATGTCACATATGTCGACTAGCTCCTGAATCAATTATCCATCTATTTGTCTTGGCATGAGTAGAATATGAATGTATAGAATTCAAACAGAGAGTGTAAAGAGTGGTACCTGCAAAATGCACAAAATGTGCAAAATCAACTGAACCATCAAGGCTTGGTGTTACAGATCGATTATGAGCCATGTATTTGGCAAACTCTTGCTGAAAAAGTGTAGAAAAATCAACCAAGACAGCATCTGTATTTTTAACATCATGTGAATCCAGAGTGGCCACTGAATTTGCCACCTGCTTCCCTCTTTGGTCTTGTAATTTCTTGTACCAATCAGGGACCCCATGTAGTTGGAAGCACTCAGACATATCGTGACGTTTCCCTCCACAATGAGAACACACCTATTTGGCCCGTTCTTCTCTTGTTTTCCTAGGAATAGGTCTGTTCTTGGAACCAGAAGCCAAGAATTTGGAAGTAGGATTGCCTTTGACAAACATGGCATGATCAGGGGTCTCAGGGAAAGAAATCTGGACAGCTCTTTGTTTTTCCACCATCATGACCATTGAGTAAGCTTTGTTAATGGGAGGTAAAGGGTCCATTAACAGAATTTTATTTCTAACATGATCCAATGAATCATGTAGACCCATCAAGAACTGGATTAACTTGGTCTGCATGTCCAGTTCAAGTCCACTCTTTCCAATTGCACAATTACAAACAGGTAAAAGAGATAGACTACTGAATTGATCCCACAATTTCTTGAGCCTAGTGAAGTAGAGTTGCACAGAATCAGTACCATGAGAGATGCTAGTGATCTCACGCTGAATTTGATATAACAGAGGTCCATTGCTTTCGCCGAAACGTTGGGCAATATCTTCCCACAATTCTTGGGCATTGTTGGCATAAACAAAGGCCTCCACATACTCTTTTGAGATGCAGTTCAGAATCCAAGAAATCAACATGCAATCAGTTTTCTTCCAAGCAGCGTATGTAGGAGAGTCTTCAGATGGTTGTGGAATTTGGCCAAGAACAAAACCACTTTTAGACTTGGCTCCTAAAGCCAAAAGCATAGATTTGCGCCATGATATGTAATTGGTCCCATTCAGGGGATGAGAGACCAGAAGCATGCCTGGATTATCAGAATGGGACAAGAATAGAGGATTATCCATCGTCATCGGAGGAACCGCCGGATTGGGCAACGCCGCAACAGAAGCAACATCATTCGGGGCTTCAGTGTTCACCATGGAAGGAATTCTTTGGCACAAACAATCAAACACTTGATAGACAGAAGAAAAGGAAAGAATCTGATAAGAACGGAATTGCACAGGATCGAATTCTAATTGGTAACTGATACCATGTAGAATTAGGATATGGATCTTCAATCTCTAACTCGTGAAGAACCAAGAAGAAGTAAACGAGCTATAACTACTCCAAATTGTAAATCGAATTTTCAGAGAATTTGCAGTGAATTATCATTCATGAATTCTGAGTTTTTACAGATGAGAAGGAGCTGATTTATACAAAATGCTCTAGAAAATAACTACCCTATCTATAAAGAATAAACTACCCCTCTAGTTAACAATAATTACTAATTTAACCAAATAACTAACTAACAAGCTGAGGTGATAACTAACAGAAAATTAACTGCTTTAGTAACAGAAATAACTGCTACTTTAAGGTTGGGGAGCAACAAATCCTCAGTCTACATCTTTGATGAAATTGTTCTCCTGAGGATTTATCGTTGTTATGTATTATCGCTTCCTATTTCAGTTGCCTACGAATGCTCATTTGCTGCAATCACTTATGTTTTGATTGGATAGCTAAAGTTCCTTTTATGAAATAATGGTTTTGTGCTTAATTTCTTCAAAGTCATGTTGCGAATGCTCAAGTAGGGGCGGAGTCATAAATATTAATTTGGAGGGGGGTTACAGGTTGAAGAAGATGACGAAATTCCAAAATCTTGTGGGGAGCGAAATTCAATCTTCTTTACACAGTATATGTATATACTTTCTAAGAAATTTTAAAAATTGGGGGAGGGAGAGGGGGCGACCGCCCCCTGGTTCCGTCCCTGAATACAAGGTCTCGGTTTAAGGGTCAACAAGTTTAACTAAAATAGAAAGGTAGTAATTAAATATTAAAAAAACCGAAAATCAGAGATTGCTCGAATGTGGTTAAGCTCAAATTCACAAACTAAGGTGTTAATAGTCCTAATTATATATTTATTTAGTTCTTTAATCAGAGAATTTTGTATTTGTATATTTATTTAGTTTTTTAATCAGAGAATTCACAAAATTAGGTGTTAAGTGTTAGCAATCAGGATATTTTTCTCTCAATAGTACAAAATTTTCTACAACACATGTATAACATGACATCACTAATATGTTAGCATTGGTTATGTGTTATCCAATACAATTATTATAGAGATGTTGCACTATTGGAAGGAGAATATCCGAATTGAACTGCTAGAATGCTGGAAACATTACAATTATCTTTTTCTCCTCCGAATTTCTCTCCTTTTTTTTTCTTCTTTCTTTTTCTCCTTTTATTATAATATGTATATGTATCTGTATTATATGCTTCGATAGTTATTTATAATTATTTTTAGGACACATTTATATATGTTTGAATGTATAATTAAGGAACCTATATATATCTTAGAGTATGTTTGTTCTAATATGTAGGTGGATGTAGTTCATCCGAATATTGAAATTCAGAGGATTTTGGAGTCCAAAAAGGGAATAAAATGAGATGGAGATGAGACGGAGTAGGATATGATGTGTACTGTAAAATAAAATAAATAGGGTAGTTAGTGGTTGTTTGATGATGTTATAAAGGCATGTAGGGATGGAGAATTGATGTGGCCGTCTCCATCCTCATTCCATTCAACAATAAATTACGGTTGGGTCCATCCTCCATTGTGTGGGCCTAGCCCAGAACAAACATCCCCTTAACTTTCTCTATATTATGTAATCGGAAATTGATTTTAGGAAATAGTTCTATTCGAATCCAATTCTGCCGGAGGCCACTGATTTCGCCAGAGTTGCTGATGTGATGCGGATGTGACTTCAAAAATTGGAGTTTCCTGCGAAACTACAGACATAGCGATTAGTTGCCAAGTTGAATATGCCACATCATTAATTATCGCGTCTGCAACTTTGCCAAAAATCCTCCAATTTTTCAAGCCACGTTAGCAGCTCTAGCAAAATTTGTGACATCCGTCGAAATTTATCTACAAATTAAACATTTTCAAAATTTATATAATTAAAATTATAATTATAAAAGATACATAATTTTTTTAGTCTCACCATAAATGATAGAACTACATTTTTCTTTTTTCCCTTTAAGGAAATAATTCTATTCGAATCCAATATGTTCAATGAATGTAGAATTCAATCCAAGACGAATAGCATCATATTCATATTCCACGATCTTATGGATAACGCTAAGATTGTCGGCCACGTGTACACCTCAAGTGGGTCACATGATTTTCTCTCACGTGAGCCCCCTCACGTGCCACAAAGCTTTCCCAACCACACGTGTGGATCAGATTGATCACTAACCAATGATCCTACGCTTTTGATGCCCTGTACAACTCCTTTATAAATTGCAAAACGCGTCGTTTTCCCCTCCTCCTCTCTCTCTGTCTGGACATTCACTATTCTCCTGCGCCATGTCCTCTCCCACCGCTTCCTCACGAAAGGTCAATTTTTTTGGTTGAATTCTGCTCTTATTAATCCGATTATGCATGTCATGATCTCTAATTACTGTAGTAAAATATTGATCGATTCTTATTCTGATTTGTGGAACTGAAATTTTGGGGGAACAGGCATTGAGCAAGATCGCTTGCAATCGGTTGCAGAAAGAGCTGGTGGAGTGGCAGGTGAATCCTCCCGCCGGCTTCAAGCACAAACCTACTGATAATCTTAAAAGGTTTCTTCGTTACTTTTTCTTCTTCCGTTTGATTAGTGAGCTATTATTTTTCAATTAATTTTCACGTCGGTAAATGAATTGGGAATTAGGGATATTTGGTAGTGACTAATAGAGTTTTGACATGAATAGATGGGTAATTGATGTCACCGGTGCACCTGCTACGGTTTACGCGGGTGAAACGTACCAGCTCCAGGTTGATTTTCCGGAGCATTATCCCATGGAAGCGCCACAGGTATATGTTCTGGGCCGATTTGATTTCCGTATTCGTATTCTGTGTGTAATTCTTCAGTAAGTTGTAGAGAAAATGGGAGTGGTAGTGTAATTTTAGGGTTCTTCTAGGGTTTGACTGCTGCCTGTGGGTATTTTTGTGAAATCTTCCTGTTTTAATCACTATTTATCTAGTTAGTTGACTATTGATTGTTTCTTCGGCAGGTTATATTTGTACCGCCAGCTCCTCTTCATCCTCACATTTATAGTAATGGCCATATATGTCTAGGTTTGTTTTCTACATCATTCAACTTCTTTTTTGGTTCATTTAAAGACTGTATATTCTTAATTCTTGTTCAGTTTTTCTGCTTGATTGTTTCCTGTTTTGGTTTTGTAGTAGTGCGAAATTTTGCACTTTGTATATTAGGCAAATGATGTTAGATTACAGAATAGCCTTTGTTAGCTTTTCTATTATTCTATATTGGGAAAGTGAAAACAAAACTTATGTGCTTTAAGTTTCTTCAACTTGAGCAGTGTTTAAGGGGAAATAGCATTGGCATTTTGGGGTGTTTTCCAAGTGAGGAAGAAGCAGCAATTAAGAGCGGGTAGTTGCTTTGCTGTTGGGTCTTGGCAGCTTTGGTATAAAGCATGGTACAGTGTATTCTTTTAGATGCCTTCATTCTTTGAGGCAGCTTTGGTTCAAAACGTGGTAGAGTGTATTCTTTTGGATGCCTTCATTCTTTAAGGCAGCTTCGGTTCAAAGCATGGTAGCTTGCTTTCGGATGCCTTTATTCTTTGAGGCTAAAATACTTCCATTCTATGGAGCTTGCACTGTTATTATGTCACACTTTAATGGCTTAGGAACCTTTGGCTGCATCTTCGGTCTCAGTTTCATGTTATCATGAATTTGAAGCTTCAAAATAGGTCTGCGTGTAAAATATAATTATGTTTATTTTATCTATATTTTCATAATTAGTATTTGTTTTGTTCTTTTTACTTTCGGTAAAAGTCATGAACTATTATTAGATCTGCTTATGAGTTAAAGAGAACATGAAATGATTAGAAGGCACGTGAGTTGTGAAGATCATGTACTCTGTGATGAAAGGGATGATACGCACGTTTAGATTTCAAACCATAGAAGATGGGAATCTAGGAATGTCATATAATAAGAAAACAAGAAACTGGATTTGATTTGCTTCTTTGATTGAGGAATTCTTCTATGCATTTCTCTCTGGCTCATACTATGTTAGTGTGCTTGAAATTGGATAGCATATGGGAAAGAATTTGTTATTAAATTATGAATTCCTTAAAATCGGCTGCATATAAGGCAAAGATATTCTGATGGCATAAATCTTGAAGCCATGAAAAACCGTCATCTCTCACAGTCTCACCTCATTAAATCGGTGATAGGCCATCTGTCCCAACAAATGATAAAAGTGAAGTCTGTGTGGGTCATGCTGCACCTATTTGGATTTTTGCAGGTAGAAAGAGGGGTGCATTCGCTAAAATCAAATATGTTTTGTAGCTAGCCGAATTTTCCTTTTCTCTAGATCAAGTTAAGGGCAAACCATTTTTGTACCATGCACCAGTTCTTGGAAAGGGGCTGGTAATTGCTTTATGACAGTGGCTTTAAGCTTATGTTATTGATTAATGTCTAGCTACCAACGCAATATTGAATTTTGCAGTGACGGCCAAAAGTCATAAGATTAATTGTAACTGAAAAGAGATTTGTAGATTTATTTATTTTGTTTCTCCTATTTGTTAAAGTTTGTTGACCTTTATATCGAATAATTGATCTTTAGTTCTCTTCAGACCACCAACCAGATCCTTGAGTATATATATATTTTTTTTAACCTCTGTTCTAGTTCATTTATCAGATAAATGCACTGAACATCTAATTTGCTTATTTTCTTCCCAAATATTGCGTGCAGATATATTATACGATTCTTGGTCCCCAGCTATGACTGTAAGTTCTATTTGCATCAGCATTCTTTCCATGTTATCAAGCTCCGCAGTGAAGGTTTGTTCAATTATTTCTTTTCTTTTGTTACTTCTTCATTTTTTGGTCAAGTAGGTTTGATCTCAAGGGTAGTTTAACTATGACGTTTTTTTTTTTTTTACATTAATCCCACGAGTTTTGTGACAATGTAGCAACGACCAGCTGACAACGATCGCTATGTCAAGAACTGTAAGAATGGTAGATCTCCCAAGGAGACGAGATGGTGGTTCCATGACGATAAAGTGTAATTATCTGGAACCTGTAACTCAGCCTCTCTCTAGGTTGGAATATTTGCTTCCCTTGTAAGGTTAGTGGAAGAACCATAAAAAGAAAGGAAAAAATAGAAGTAAAAAGTGAATGTATTTAGGACAAAATAAAGAACATAATCTAACTGCTCTGGATGGCATCAAACATTCTGTTGCAGGTGTTGATATGTTGTATCAGTTAGTTCTGTCTTTATTGTCTGCGTTTATATGTTGTATATAGCGGGAAGCAGTCAGATTTTATCGAAGAATTTGACGACGGAAATTCCGAATATCTGGATCATCAAGTACCGTTTATTGTTGCGCATGTTCTTTCTCTACTTGAACTGACCTTAATAATAACAATAACGCATACTTGTAAAATAAACTATGAACCTTTATAAAATTGCGATTTTAACCCGAGTTTTCGAAAGTAGCAAACTAAGTTACCTACTTAAACACAACTTTGCAAGTTGGACCATGGCCATTCTTTTACAAGAGTTTGTTGGCTTGTCCAACCAAATTTTACATGTTGGATCTGTATTGTCCAAAGGATATAAAGCACAGTTGATAAATAAAAGTTTGAACTATAAAAGTGACATCATATAATATTGTAGTGATTTAAAATTTTCAAATGCTAGTGATATAATATGAACATCTATTTAAAATTTATTAGGTTACAAATTGAAAAGAAATGACATGACGTCGTTTTCATCTCAAAATTTTATTTAATACTTTTATTTTATCAATTTTGGAACAATGTATGATGTAGTTTGTAAAAGTTAAGTCGGATATAGAGTTTGCAATCTTTTGCCAAAAGATTAAGATTGTAATATTATATTAAGGTCATGATATCATTTATAAAATTTGAAATATTATGTTAAAATTGTAAATTTGTAAAAGTTTATAATTTATTTTGCAATTAAGCGTAACAGTCGAACCGAATAGCAACACACCTAAAATAGCCTTCTAAATTTACATGGTTAGGCAAATGCCTAAAGTATCCAATATGTAGAGAAGATTATTACAACCCAAAAACTTAATAACTCCCACAAGAAATAACCATTTCTCACACTAGAAGAAATTGAATTGGAGAGCTTATTTCTTGATCTTTTTTCTTTGCTGGTATTTCAGGCCTATTTAACACCAAACCATCAAATACGGCAATAATTTTCCCTTAAATTTTAACACCTCCCCATCAATCCACTTTAGAATCGAACTTTACAACATGAAAGGTGAACCCTGAAACCATGAACACTAGACCATAGCCACTATACTGTAAACCCAAAATTGTGTAATTATGAACCATCGGAGAATAGAAAAAACATCCTAGTCTCACAAAATCAAACCCTAGATGCTATAATTGAACCCGAACATAAATCACGATCATAAACATGAATTGTGAATCTTGAACTCACGCAATTAAAGAAATAATTATATTCAACCAATTTTTGGAGTAGGACGATGGGCAGAACATGGTAAAATTTGAGACAAAGGATTCTATATGAATTTTTCTGATCCATTTTTCTGTTTTCTTCTCCAATCACTGACAAAATATGTCTTGAAACACTACAAGAAACAAATTAAATTAGAGACAGAAAAATCCATCTCTAATCATATGATATATGTCTCTAAACTAAAGTAGTGACGGATTTGAGACGGAATGCTTGGTCTCTGTAATGCTTGTCACTAAAATTTAGAGACCGATTTATTCCTTCTCTAAATTTAGTGACGGAATTTTCCTCTCTATTATGAAAATAGAGACCAAATTACCCACATAATAGAGACGGATTATGTCGGTGTAACAATAAATTTATATTGTCTGCAATAAAACAAACAAGAAAATTGTGCAAACAAAATTTATTGAAATCAAAATAGAATATGTGATTACAATCTCTATTTCTCCTCTGATTCTTCTCTCCAAGTTGACTTCTGGTTGACTTTGAGATTTGATGGAAG
>JAUEKW010077366.1:0-12820 GCA_032274785.1 Ajuga reptans
TTAGTCGCGTTAGTGGGCCAAGTTGTGGTGAAACACGATCAAGAGTCGGATTCCCTTTTACCATTTTAAATCCCCAAATTACTAACTCTCTTGTCTTGTTGATTTACTTGTTTTAATTAGTTGTTTGTTAGTAAAAAACCAAACCAATCCCCCCCAATCAGTTATTGCTTTATTTTGCTTGTTTTCATTTGCTTAAATTATCAAAATACACAATCCTACCGTTCTCTTGGGTTCGACCCGACTTACCGCTTTGCTATTGTAAGGTTGGAAAATCGGTTTCTATAAATTCTTTTGGGGTTGTTCGGAACGCAAATTAACGACGTGCGTTTCGACGCCTACCACTTCGCGTCCTCAGTTGAGAACGACGAGCGGATTTTTTCCTCATTCTACTTTTGCGCCCCTGCATCAATAAAAGAAGATACATAAATATCAGTTGGCTGAATGTTATGGATTGTTATCGGTGGTTTTGGGTCTTTTGCGTCAATCCAGTTGGCTCGGCGCACATCAATAGACCTGCCATCACCGACCCTCCATGCTCGTCCCTGATTAACAATTTGTCTAGCCCCCATGAGACTACGCCAAGTGTAACTTGGGGCATGGCTAACCTGCGCAAAATCGAGGTGAGAATTAGGGAAGTATTTCGATTTTAATAAAGTGGCAAGCAGTGATTGAGGGTTTGTGAGAATTCTCCAATACTGTTTGGCAACCATTGCCATGTTGAAAAAATGAATCTCTCTGAAACCGATCCCGCCTTGTTGGTTTGACCGAGTTGCCTTCTCCCAGCTAACCCAATGATGTTTACGACCCTCTTCATTCGAGCCCCAGTAGAAACGGGCCACAGCTCGTTCAATATCCTTACAGGTGGCAATAGGGAACATGAAGCAACTCATAGCATAGTTGGGGATTGCTTGGAGGACAGTTTTGATAAGGATCTCCCGACCGGCTTTTGTGAAAGTCTTCTCTTTCCAGGATTTAATGCGACTTAGGACCCGTTCCACCACCGATTGGAAAACTTGAGTTTTTGACCTACTGATTAATGTTGGGAGGCCCAAATATTTATGGAAATGATCTGTTGATCGGACTCCCAACAAATCGGCAAATCTTGTTCTTTTGGGTTCGGTCATGTTTGAGCTCGTAACCAGCTCAGATTTCTCCAAATTTATTCGTTGGCTAGAAGCCTTTTCGTAGGAGTTAATACAATGGCGGATGTGAATGCATTCCTCTCGATTTGCTCGGAAGAATAGAACACTATCGTCTGCGAAGAAGAGGTGGGAAACTGGGGGGGCTGTTCTTGCGATTCGAGTCCCACGAATTCGTCCGTTCCTTTCTGCATCCTGCAATAAACTAGAGAATCCTTCTGCACAGCAAAGAAATAGATAAGGTGATAATGGGTCCCCTTGCCTCAACCCTCGTCCCGGGAAGAAGGTATCAGTGGGGATCCCATTAACGAGCACAGAGTATGAAACAGACGAAACATACTTCATAATAAGGTCAACAAAGCGAGAATCAAACCCCAATTTTAATAGGATGGCCTGAAGGAACTGCCACTCAATTCTATCATATGCTTTGCTCATATCGAGCTTTAATGACAACAGACCTTCTTTACCTTTCTTCAATCGCATGTGGTGAAACAACTCGAAGGCAATCATTGCGTTATCAGTAATAAGGCGGTTGGGAATAAATGCACTCTGGTTAGGGGAGATGACATGGGTTAACAAGCGCTTTAGTCTATTAGCAATGCATTTTGTGATAATGCAAAAGATAACATTGCAAAGGCTAATAGGCCTAAAGTCTTTTGGAGTTTTGGGGTTTTTTATTTTTGGAATAAGCACGATGAAAGTTTTATTGAGCGATCCCGGGCTTTGACCATTGTTAAGGATATCCAAACAAGCACTAATAACGTCCTCCCCAACAATGTGCCATAACTTTTGGTAGAAGAGGGGGGCATACCATCAGGGCCGGGGGCTTTGATGGGATGCATCTGCTTGAGAGCGAGGTGGATTTCAGATCCCTCATATGGTTTAGTCAGTCTCTGATTCATCGCTGTGGTGACTCGAGTTTCCACAGTATGGAGAACTCTATCCAGCCCTTCCGTGCTTTCCGAAGTAAAGAGGCTTTTAAAATAGTCAGTCATAATCTGGGCAATCATCTGCTCATCCTCGATCCAAAGGCTATTTATTTCCTTAATTTTATCAATTGTGTTCCGGGATCGTCTGTTGGAAGCTTTCTGGTGAAAAAATTTGGTATTACGATCACTAGCCTCCAACCAAAGAGCTCTGGATCTCTGGCTCCACAGAATTTCCTCTTTGTGCTCAATCGAGTCCAGCTCTGCCTCAATGTCCTTGATCTGCCAAGAAGTGTCGCTGGTTTGATTATTCTTCTGCAACTCACGAAGTTTCTCGAGAAGCTTCTGGCCCTTTTTGCGAACATTCCCGAAGACATCCACATTCCATTTTTGGAGAATAGACCCACACTGCTCAACTCGATCCCCAAAATATGTAAACCCACTACAATTCTGCCAGCCTTGTCTAACCGTCTCCTCGCATCCTTCATGTGTCAACCACATCTTCTCAAACCTGAATAATTTCTGTTTGCACCGCCGGCTATGGTTTCTTGCTCTGACTGTGGCATTTAGGTCAATCAAAATCGGGCAATGGTCGGAGTGAAGCCTAAGAAGGTGCCGAAGCCTGAATCTCGGAAACATGTTAGTCCACTCTTTGGTAGCGACCCCACGATCTAACCGGCACAGCACGTTATCATTCCCTTGTTGACCATTGGTCCATGTGAAAGGAGATCCGGTATAACCCATGTCGTGGAGGCTCAAGTCATGCAGAGTCTCTCTGAAGTTTCGCATCAACGAAGTGGCTCGCCAATTGCCTCCCTTCTTCTCCTCGGACCAGAGGATCTCATTAAAATCCCCAACGCACATCCAAGGCTCAGAACTTTCCAGGCAGAGTTTCCTCAACAGGTCCCACGTTTTCTTACGCTGATACTGCTCCGGCCAACCATAGACACAACCTAATTGCCAAGATCGATGGTCACCGTTAATCTTCACTTTTGCCGAGATGTGGTGGAGGGAAAAAAAGGTTACCGACACCTTAAAAGACGGGCGCCAAAGTAAGCACAGGCCCCCTTTACGTGTATGACGATCTCCTTCACAAGCGATGGGAAGGCAACCCGAAAAAGAGAGACGTCTGGAATTAAGTTGTTGCATTTGGTGTATAGCAAGTCAAGTTTCCATGAGAAAAACTACACCGAGATTTTCCTCATGTAGGATCTTCTCCAATTTGCGAACTGTCGCCCGGTTCCCAAGCCCGCGACAGTTCCAAGCTAGAAGACTCATTACGATCGGCGGGGCTGGGTCTCAGCCTCCACCATTAGATTAAAAAATCGCACGTCTTGAGTTCTCAATCACTTATTGCCATTGGGTTTGATCAACTGCGCTTCTTTCCTTTTATCTCCCGTATATGCCGGAGTAACGGCCAATTTGCTAGACTTATTTTCCTTTCTTTGTATTCGTACCTTTCGCTGGCCAGGGGTCGGGCTAAGCGGTTCCTGTTTTGGTTTGAGTGGTCGGTAGTGCTGAGCATTGGCTGAATTTCTCACAAGTTGGTTGAGTGTTTCAATCGGTATGAGCGTCTGTTGGTTAGTGGGAGTGTTTGCGAGTATATGGGGGAGGGGGAGTGTGGGGCATGGTGTAGGGTGGTATTCGGGTGGGGTGTGAGTGGTGGTAGGCTCGATAATTTAGCAATCCAGGTTCTGTGGGATGCTATTCTGTGGGATGCTATTTGCGTTCTCAGGGCCATTTTGGTAGGAGTTGTTTAGTTGGTATATGGGAGGCGGGTTGGGGTCAGAGGTTTGTATCTGGGCTGAGGCTTCTGTGACATCCTTCTGCCCTGGTTGATTGGGCTGCTCGGTTCGAAAATTTTCTTTTTCAGATGGCATGAGATTAGTGTTACCAAGAGATTGAGCAAGCTTATGTATATCTTGTGTTTCTTTATCCGGAAAGTCGGGAGTGACTTCCGTATCTTGCTGTCTATACTTCTCAAAAATACGTCTTCTCAGGTCCACATTACCCCTATTAACTTCCCGTTTCTCCACTCGGACGTGGGCCTGTTTCATCGGAGACGCTCTGAGCCAATCCCCGAACGGCAGAGCATCGTCACTAATCTATGAAATGTCTTCGGTATCACCGGGTATATCGCATTAGCGATTCATGTGTCCCAATTGGCCACAGATATAACAGAAAGACGGTAGTCGCTCGTATTTGAAGGGGATCCATTGTTTATTGTTATCAACGAGGAGAATATGAGTCCCTTTACGTAGCAGTTTTCTGACGTCCACGACCACCTTTATGCGAATACTACATCCAAATCCATCGATCGTCTTAGGGTCGATCTCAATAACCTTCCCGATTCTTTGCCCGAGAGCATATATATATTTTCAGCCCTAGCCACCATAGGGAGATCGTAGAATCTGACCCACATGGGAACATCAAACAGTTGGATTGTAGACGGTTGTTCATTCAAGCCCAGTTCTTTTAAGATGACCATATCATTTTTGAAGTGCCAGGGTTCAGGTGATAAGACGTGTTCCATGTCGGCCAAACGATTGAATTTGAAGGCGAATAGGTTTGGTTTAATCTCTTTCGCTGTGAGCCCGTGCTTCGTATCCCAGGCATTTCGCATGGCTTCCAAAAAACCGAAGGCGTTAATCGCTTTTGTAGACCATATTGTAGTTACGATACATAGCGAGGAAGGTCTATTGTTGCTCGGTGTTTTTGTCGAAAATCTGTAGTGGTTCATCTTCATCATTTATCGGGGTTTTATCATCTCTGGAGGAAGATGCCATGATAGTCTGCACAAGAATCAAAGCAAGAAAAACACAGAGAGGGAACAGAAAGGGCAACAGGAAAAAGCAACCCAAAAAACAACAAAAAGACCTACTGACAGAAGAGCAAAACCTGGAAACGAGAAACAGACAGGTAAAAGAAGCAAGCACAACTCAACCACACAAACAAAGACTCTCTAACACAGATCGCGACAAACCTAGATATGCAGGGAGAAAAGCAAATATAAACCCTACTCTATGATCGCTGACCAGGAAGCATAAAATCGATACCAGAACACCAACGCTGCCATAAGGAACAACGCTAAGCAAACAAGAAATAAAACTATGAAACCAAGACAAACACAGAACAAAGAAGGCGAGATATTAAACTAAGAAATCAATAAAACCTATCGCAGGAGCATGAGCAGTAAATCGCAGACCAAGAAAAAACCCTAACGCATATATCATGAACACAAGATCGCAGGCATACAAAGACCATAAACTAAACGAAAAAACATAAGAAATCAAGGAAAGCACATAACAAAGAAAGCGAAATGTTAAACTCAGAAATCAATAAAAAAACCTATCCCAGGGTCATTGAGCAGTAAATCGCAGTCCAAGAAAAAAACCCTAACGCAGATATCATGACCACGAGATCGCAGCCATTCAGAGAGCATAACCATTAAACATGACGATTATCAATAGAGAGGGTTAGAAACTTGTTACTCCGATAGTAGCCGTTGGCCGCCAAAGAGATCAATCAGATCTTGCCGTTCCCGAGACGAGGTACGAGGTCTCCAAACGTGGGAGTCAGAAGAACCCTAGTCAGAGGGTACGTTTTGCCGACAACAGCATGTGTTACTGCATGTGTTACTGTTTCGGTAGCAAATACTTTTTTCAAATCAAAATCTCTCCCTTCTTTTTCCTTTTTCCCCTCCCCTCTTTTAGTTTTCTTCATTCATAACTTTGTGGCGTCTTTTTGAAACTATTTTCTGCTAATGCCTTTTAGACGGTGCAAGTAAGAAAAATAAAAAGTCAATTGAAAATGTGTGCCTAATTGTTGTAATTGATTAGATGCCAAGAAGCCTGGCCAGGCCCAAGAAACCAGAAAAAGAAGGGGTCAAAGGTTAAAATGCGCCAAATAAATAGAAGCCAAAATATTGTAAGAGGCGCAAGAGTGGGAATCGAGCCCGGGAGTTTGACAGCATAAATATGGTTTCCTCCCAGTACAACACTAACAGGAAATAAACACATTGTTCATCTATTAAATATATATATTAGAACATAATTTTGGGCCCCTAAATTTCTCATTTTTTACGGGGCCTGAGGCGATCGCCTCTTTCCCACAAAGATTAATGCATTTTTCTTTAAAAACATATTAATCTTGTCATATTTTCATCAATCTCATCAATGAGTGCTCAGGTTGCGTTTTTTTTAGTTGAGTGAAAATTCTAATTCTGTTTAGTTTCACATATTTAGATTCGTGTACAAACTATGCAAGTTTTTGTCTTACGTATCCCTTTCTCTAAACACTTCACTAAACACAAATATGCAAAAAAATTAAAGCCGTGTCCTTAATTAGACTCAGTCAGTCCCGTTTCTCTATTCGTGGTAGGTATAAGTTAATATGTTCACTGGTTGATGTGTCATATTTCATAGAATGCAACTAATTATCGTATCCATATTTTGTGGATTAGATCTCTACACATCAGCGATGGGTATATTAACTTATGCACATCGGGGAGTATTTCCGTTAGACTCGTATATTTAAAAGATGGGTTTGATAGTTAGAGGAAAATTAAATTTGAAGATGACGCTTAAGAAAAAATGGGGATTTGCTGGTTTTGTCCAACACGCTTTAATTTTAGGTTGGACTTTCCGTGAATTTCTCAACCAAGCATTGACTTTTTATCTTCATGAACACGTCATCTGCCTTTAAGATTACGATGACACGGATTTGCACTTCCTCGGATAATTACTTCCCGTCTTATAAAGATAGTCCAGTATTCTATTTTGAAATGTTTTAAAAGAATAATTCTCTTTCTATTTTTATAATATATTTAATGCATTTCTTTCACCTTGCTGTAGTTAATGATGGAAAATAAGGTTAAATCAGAAAATTGACAACCACTTTAATTAGTTTCTTAATGTATGTAAAAATTGGTACTGGACTGACTATCTTGTAATACGGAGGGAGTATTTATTTTTAAATACTACAATTTAGGTTTTTTTTTTCTATTCTACCTACATAGGTACGATCTAAATGAGTTACACACTAGCAGATCAGATATGTAAATACAAAATTATAGCTTAATATTATTGTGTTTTAAATCGACATACCATAATTGCTTAGCTTTGATTGTTTTGAAAACTGGAATTTGATATTCTCACTAAATAATTGCTATTTTCTCTGCGTTGGAAATAACGTCTGACTTATAATCTTGATAAACAACGTGATACTAAAAAAAAATTAAAGTTGACTATAATTAATCGAAAAAATAAAAATCTTTAATCTTAACAAAATTTATGTGGGGTACGCCTGCAATTAGTAATGAAAATTTTGATTTTCCACTAAAAAGGGATGTAATTCAAGTAATCAAAAAGGGAAAAGACTAGTTTCCAAACAAGTCTTGAGAATTCCACGAATCACATTCACACGCGGGATACTTAGGCTGTGTTTGCGGTTGCTTCTACTTTTAAAATTGATTAATTTTAGAGATTATGGAAAAAATGATTTATTGTAAAAGTGGGCAGTGTTTGAAAAATAAGTAATTTTGCCAAAATCTAAAAGTAGGGGTGTTTGCTGAAAAAATGCTTAATTCAATGATTTTACCCCCAAAAGCACTTTTTTCCTCAAAAAGCAGGTATACATCTGCTTTTAGATTTTGGCTTTAAAACAAAAGCAGATTTCCCAAACACTCAAAATCACTTTTTTTAAGCTAAAAATTTAAAATCACTTTTTTAATTTTTTAATTTAAAGCCTCTCTTCATTTCAGACAGAGAGAGAGAGAGAGAGAGAGAGGGTTTTAACGTTTTGTTGTAGGAAGGAAGATGAAGTTCTGTAAGAAGTACGAGGAATACATGCAGAAGCAGGGAAGGAAGAAATTACCCGGGGTTGAATTCAAAAAACTTAAGAAAATCCTTAAAAGATGCAGAAAAGAGCCTAATTATTCCCATGGACTTTTTAATCAGAATAACAATGGTGATGCGATTCAGCACGATACCTCCACTTGCCCTCAGCATTGCTCTGGTACCTACTTCTATTCAGTTCTTACATCTGAATATAATTATGTTGAAAAAATCCCCGATTATCGTTTTCCCGATTCCTTCTCGGCTCTGCCCCAGCTACATGCTAGGACCTAGTATGCCGCCCGACTAGTGTCTATCGAGTTTTAGCAGAAATTTGGGCACTGTCATTGTGCTGATTCATGGGTATAATATGTACAGTATTCGTAGTATCTATTTGCTCATTTGCACAAAGTCGCACATATTGTTTGGTGTAGCATCTAAAAGACCGATTCATATTTAGAAATCTTAAATTACTGGTTCATGTTTGTTGGTGATGCAGTGATGCTTTCGTTTTTTCTGGTTGGTGATGTTTCAGTTTTGTGGAGATTGGTAAAATTTGAATTGACTTCCATGATTTGAGAATAGATACAGTTTTGGAATATAGAACTGACCAAGAAAAACACTAACTGCAGAATTCTGAAACATCGTATTCACAAACTGATGGAGATAAAGATGAATTGTTAGGATATATTGGATTTGTTATAGTTAATATATTAGGATATCGTTTGATTTCTTTCCTATTAGGACAATAATGGTGTCTGTATTTGTACACAATTGATACCTAATAGTTTGATTGAAATGATGATTTGCTCTGTAGTATGCGACCGGACATTCTTCCCTTCGCTTCTTGAGGAGATGTCGGAAGTGGTAGGATTCTTCAACGAACGAGCTCAGAAGTTGCTGGAGCTACACCTGTCATCTGGTTTCAGCAAGTGCATAACCTGGTTCAAAGACAAACTGAAACGAAATCACTTTACACTGATTCAACAAGGCAGAGACCTGGTCACCTACGCGATTATTAACGCCATTGCTATGCGTAAAATACTCAAGAAATACGATAAGGCACTTACCTTAACACTCAACTGCATAATCAGTATGTATGTGTTAATTATATGTTATTTGCAGATTCACTATTCTAAGCAAGGCCAAGCTTTCAAGTCGCAAGCTCAAAGCAACCACATTGAGATCCTTCAATCACCTTGGCTCTGTGAACTTATGGCTTTTCATTTAAACACGAGAGAGACTCGAGCAAATTCAAGAAACGGTCCAGGTCCAGCCCTATTCGAGGGATGCTCTTTCGTAGTAAATGATGGGAAGCCGTCTCTCGCTTGTGAGCTCTTTGATTCGATCAAGCTTGATATTGACTTGACCTGTTCTATATGCTTGGTGAGTGCATTAGCCTTTTCTACAAGTGGACTGTTTTTTCAAAGTTTATGAGTATTGCACTATGCTTCATTCTTAGATAAATCTTGATGATTATTGACAGGAGACCTTCTTCGATCCGGTTTCTCTTACTTGTGGTCACATATTTTGCTACATGTGCGCATGCAAAGCCGCTTCAGTGAGCATCGTAGATGGACTGAAAGAAGCAAGCCCCAACGAGAAATGCCCGATATGTAGAGAGGTGTGCTCTTTGAAAGAATAACAAAGCTCTTTTACCAGAACTTAAGTTTTCACGTTTTTTCTAGTAAACAGTATGGTTCAAAAAGTGAATTAGTTCATAATTCCAGGAAGGAGTGTATGAAGGTGCAGTGCATTTGGAAGAGCTCCATATCCTACTTGGCCGAAGGTAGTAACCTCCTCGTATATCAAACCATATTTCCTTAAAAGGCAGTGTTGTTTCATTATTTCTTCGTCGTGCAATTGAACAGTTGTCGAGAGTATTGGGAAGAACGGCGTAAAGCAGAAAAGATAGAGAGAGTTCAACAGACGAAGGAGCACTGGGAGTCCCAGTGCCGTCTATTCATGGGTATCTGAACAGAAAAAGATCGTCGCTCCTTTCTTCTTCAACGTTCTTTCAAGTTTCAACGAAGATGCATGTATGTAAACAACACCTTGTCAACAAACTCATTGGCTTGTTCGTCATTCGTGTGTTGGAAAATTCTAGAACCGCCCTAATGCGTAGGGCTGCAGCCGAGCTTTGGATTGTTTGTATAATGTTCATTAATTTTAGAATTGTTCAAGCTCGATTCACACTTTCAAAAAGTTGTTCAAGCTCGAGTTCGTAGGGCTCGATTGTGTTCATGAACATTTTTTTGTTAACTAATTTTTTTTGCTCAAGATCATCAAACCAACAAAAGTAAACAAAATAACTTCATGATTCATGAAATACACAAATACATACATAATACATCTACTGATTGTAAATATTGCAAATATATGCCCAAAGTATCAGGCCAAAAAGCCAATAAAAGTACCAAAATAAAGAAATTTTAGTACTTCAACAATAAAGCAACAGAAAACCGGTAGCTCTTTACACTTCTAGCGTTATTATTATTATTATTATTATTATTAAACGAGCTTGTTCGCGAACTATTAATAAATGAGCCGACATTGTTCAAGTTCTGTTCGTTTATTAACCGAGCTCAAAATTTTGTTCATTTATGACTATTTAACTAAATAAACGAACATAAACAAACACTTACCGAACTTATTCACGAGCTGTTCAACGAAAGCTCTGTTCATTTGCAGCCCTAGTAATGCGCAACAATTTCCCAAGGTTTGGGACATTTTGTTACGTTCTTTTTAAGTTTTATATGGTCATGATTTGTCTGATTGAATACAATTTTGGCCTGTTCACAATTAGCTAGGATATGTATCGACGTTGGAGACATATAAATACACAAACCCATGTTTTATGTACAAGATAGATAATTAATAGAGTTCTTTTACAAGATTGTATCTGAATATACAGACCCAATTTTCATGTACAAAATGGACACAGTTTTCCTCAAGGAGTAACTTGTGTTGGTGTAAAACCGTCTTCCGTAAGTCGTGAATCAATTTTATAATTAAAATGTTATTTTGTCATAAAAAGATATTACTTTTAATGTAAAAACCTATTACTCTTCTAAAACTATTACTTTTGTATATAGATCAATATCTGTTACATCGAAAATAATTTTTTTAATAATAAAAATAACTATATTCTTACGGAAAGAGATTCATAAGACGGTCTTATTTTACGAGATTGGACCTAAACACAACCCCACGTTTTCATGCAGAAATAGACAACATAAATAGAAAATCAGTTGCAGCAAAACCTAAATCAGTAAATAGGATACAAATTTGAAATATAGATACACCGAGCAGCGAAAATTGACCATCTAGACAAAGAACCAAGACGCTGTCAAGAAATAATCTTTACCACGAACCTCTTTCAGTATTTCAGATCAGCAGTACACAAATACATTACGAGAACCCTTGAAAATCTTATACAAAGTATAGATATCGCAGTTTGCAGAGTTGAAGAGGGGAGAGCTTACAGCACGATTTGTTCAGATTACTTTGAAATGCCAACGATCAAGGGGTTTCGATCTTTGTGCATATGATATCGTTTGCATAGTTTCTCAAGTGTTGCTACTGAATGTTGCATTGCATTCAATTTGGTATCCATGAACATGCTCTGCACAACAAGGAAAACAAGAGGTTAATTAAAAGGAAACAACAGAACTTATAGACAAAAAGAAGCTGCTTACTCACCTGATAATCATCACCATATTTCTCCACTAGACGGCTCACATGTACCCGTTGGATGGCTGTAAGTGGTTGGAGGGGTGCGTGTTTGCCATCAGTCCGTTGCTTTCCCAGAGCTGACTTTAAATCTACATTACTCCAAATGAATCTGCTATTAATGCTTGTAATGGAGGTAAAACTCAAAAGCAGGAAAAAATCAAATACGTATTGACATATTATCTTCATATTTGTGCAATCAAATACAAATTAATGAACAGGATTCTAACAAAAGCTAGTATCACTAGAAGAGCATATTTTGTATGCATCACTCAATTGGCAGTAGCACGCAACAGTGATGTACACCAGCCAGATAAATCTTTCCATGTTTTGCACTCAACGAAATTTCAGAGAATTCCACAAATCAATGAACATTATTATTAGGATGCATCACCAATTCTTCTCTCTGTTTATCAATAAAATCTCGTTTCTTATACAAAAAAAAAAAAATATATATATATATATATATGGGATGCATCACCAATTTCTCTGATTCATAAGGATTGTTGAACTCCAGTATTTCAATGTCAAGTTAGTATGTACCCAACAAGATATCTTGTTTGAGCTTCCTTTGTGCTTCATCATTACACAAGAATCTATTTTTGATGGTTTTCGTATATATTATTCAAACTTGCATTGTGCAACTATGATGACAAAAAAACATAACTTCGTTGAAACATCCAACAGTGTCTCAAAGTTAAACCACAATTAAACAACAGAACACTAACGCATTCTCCTAATAGGGATCCCGAGCAAAAGCTCAATATCTTAGGCTCAAAAACCATAATTTCTTTTAAAATCGCAGAGATCTCTGGTTCAAGGTAAACTTTTTGTCCAAAAAAACACTGATTAGGAAAAGCATATATCCATATTACATCTTGTAAGCATCACTTAACTCATTCTTCATGTTTTATACACGGGAGAAAGTATGGAATTACAATAGCTTGAGTTTGAATTACAACTAACAGCAAGCATAACAGTTTCAACAAAAAATAAATAAATAAAAGTTAATTTCAAAATGCTAAAAGCAGAACCAATAATCACTCACCGTCTTCTTCGAGGTCGCTGCCGCTGTCGATCGGCTCGAACTCCGATACAGCTTCCTCCGGGGGAGGCATCTGAAGAGCATCACTCTCGACGATGTGAGATGTACGCGCCCGTACGCCAAGGAAATTAGGGCTCGAAACGA
>JAUEKW010077476.1:0-12819 GCA_032274785.1 Ajuga reptans
GTCATATGGGAATTTGTGACCGGAAAAAGTAGTTGTATTAAAGTGTAAAAAGGCCTATAGGTCAGATGGTTTTTGGTAATTTACCCAATTTATAATTGAAAAGACATGTTTCTCTTTCTTCTCTCTCTATTTACCCCCAACTTATTTACCCCAACCAATAGTACCTCAATCTTTCTCAACCGCAATCAAACATAGCCTTAGTTTATTTTTAAGGTAGTCTTATTTTGACTGTAATAAGACTACCTCCGTTTTTTGTTACTTGTTTGGCAAACAATCAAATATGATTGTCTTACGGATCTCCATCTCTATACGATAGGAGTTACTTTTATTATAAAAATTGTTACTTTTGATGTAAAAAACATATTACTTTGAGTGTTGACCTTATACAAAAACAATATTTTTCAGTAACAGTTTTTTGTGATAAAAGCTACGATTTTTACGTCAAAAGTAACAATTTTTATGATATAAGTTATTTCCGACTTACAGAAGACAGACTTATACAAATGTTACTCTACTTGTTTTAGGTTTGGATAAGAAAATTCATATTTATATAAAAAGGACAAATACACCTTAAGCCCTTAACCAATTTCTCTCTCCATTCTGGGATGGCAATAGGGTATTCTTGGAACAAAAACGATAAAAAGGTAAAAATATAAGTATATTGAAACATCATTAACTCTAAAATAAAAAGGAGATTGTAATATAACTAGTTCATTTTTTTTTTATTTGAGATGCTATATTTTTAACAATAATATTCATGTTTAATATTTCCTGTAAACCAGGCTGAGATTGATCCCCTGCCTGTACATCGTGGAATAAGACTGCTAATAAATTCGCAAATGGAAGATGGTGATTTTCCTCAACAGGTATTACTATTTTATTTATTTTTTAGTAAATAATTGTACCAATTGATTAATTTCATTTATTTTTGTTTACAATTGTTGTGGAGCAGGATATCACAGGAGTGTTCATGAAAAATTGCACTCTGAACTATTCATCTTATAGAAATATATTCCCAATATGGGCTCTTGGGGAATACTGTCGATGTGTTCTTCGAGCTTAGTCAATGTGATCTGCAAATTAAGAAGCATCATGTACAACTAGTACAACAAAAATTAGTATTATCCATGTGCGATATAAGACTTGTAAATTTAATATAAATATCCAATAAAAATTCATGTATTTATATGGTTATAATTTATAATATAGTGAAATATTATAATCTAACATATAATATATTTTAGAAAAAATTTATTGTTGTTATATTAAAAATAGTGAATATGAGTAAGTTGTAAATAAATTATATTTATTTATTTAAGATATGAATATTTCTTTCATTCTTGCACAAATGTAATATTGATCATATATATATTGTCTACCTATACAAGTATGAGTTATTCATTAAATAAAAAATTATTAAGATTTTTGTCATTTTATGTTGCTATGTGAAAAGAATATAATGGTTAATTATGTTGTTTGTAATGTTGTAGTTTCTTTTGTATCTTAATTTGTAACTTTAAGAATATACAGAGAATCAAGTGAATCTCAATTGGTTAAATTACAAGAAATGTAGTGAGTTATTTGAGATTGACCATATATATTACCGTAACTGAGGATGTTGTAATATGAGAAAGACAATATATATGCAAGTCAGCTCCCATAATCCTCCCGGAGCATGTCCTCTTAAACAGACTTATGAAAATATCCCTGCCACTATAAAAACCACTAATATGAATATCTCTGTCATTGAAAGACAGTAGTCCTTGAACTCGAATGCAATCACTTCAAATGAAGAGCGATATGTAAGCAAGCAAGCTGATGTAGTTGCGACCTGCGACCTAACATATGCATACTAATGCTCATATATTATCTCATTCAGTTTGCATCTCCAAGAGAGAACAACTTACATTAAAAGGAAACGAACAAACACTACAGCAAATAACATCATTCACAAGTATTTTTAAGTTGGAGGGAGGGTTTGTTTGCACAATTTAAAAATATAACTTACCTTTTTACTCTTCACCTTACGTGATTAGACTATAATTTGCATTCTAATAAACCAAGTTGAATGCCTTGTAATCTATGTGACAAAGTTGACATTCTCTACTTCAATTCATTTTCAATTTGGAAGACGTTCAGTAATAATAATAAATAAATAAATTTCCGATCAAGTAGCTCTGTAGCTCTAACAACAAAAAATTTCCCATCTCATTTCACGCATATCCTTTTTCTTCAATGGACAACTTTATCTTTCTCCAAACCATAATCTCCATTACCACCTTCATTTCTCTCATCCTCAGCTTTCTCTTCCTCCGCCGCACATCCACAAAAACCACTACTTATGGTTTCAAAACCTACCCCCTCGTAGGTTCCCTGCCGGATTTTCTCCGCAACCGCCACCGCTTCCTTGACTGGACAACCGATGTCCTCGCCGGCAGCCCCTCCGGCACCGTCGTCCTCCGCCTCCTCGGAAACGCTCGGGGAGTCATCACAGCTGATCCACTAGTTGTCGAGCACATGCTTAAATCCAACTTCGATAACTATCCTAGAGGCACCTTTTCCAGGACCTTGCTGCACGATTTTCTCGGAACAGGAATCTTCAATTCCGACGGCCAAAACTGGAAAATCCAGCGCAAAATCGCGAGTCATGAGTTCAACACCAGATCTCTTAAAAGTTTCATCGCGAATAGTGTCGCCGCCGAGTTGCAGGGGCGGCTGATTCCCCTTCTCGCGAGCGCGGCGGAAACCGCTAGGGTTTTGGATTTCCAGGATATTCTAGAGAGATTCGGATTCGATAACGTGTGTAAGGTTGCTTTCAATGTCGATCCAGGCTGTCTGGATCGTAACGGATCTGTAACCGGAGATTTCATGAAGGCTTTTGACGACGCTGCTGCTCTCAGCTTAGGCAGATTCATGTCTGCAGTTCCCCAACTGTACAGAATCAAAAAATTGCTCAATCTCGGATCGGAGAAAAATTTGCAGAAATCAATTCGCATCGTGCACGATTTCGCAGAGAAGATAATAAGATCAAGGCTGGAGGAAAAAGATGAGCAAAAAGATGAAGATCTGTTGTCACGATTCATAGGGAACCAACAAAACAATTCACCAGAGTACCTCAGAGACGTTGTCATAAGCTTCATCTTAGCAGGGAAAGATTCAACGTCGTCAGCTCTCTCGTGGTTCTTCTGGCTCCTATCTTCAAGGGCAGACGTGAAGGAAACAATCCTGCACGAACTCGAAACCGTTGGACGAAAAAACAGAAAGTCAATCAACGATATCTACAGCTACGACGAGCTGCGCGAACTGCAGTATCTCCAGGCTGCAATATCAGAGTCAATGAGGCTATATCCACCAGTAGCAATCAACACGAAAACATGCGAAAACGATGATATTTTGCCGGACGGAACGTTCATTGGGAAGAATTGGTACATCACATACCACACATATGCAATGGGAAGAAGAGAGAGCATTTGGGGGAAAGATTGCTGCGAATATAAGCCGGAAAGGTGGCTCGAAAAGGGGATATGCAAGCAAGAGAGTGCATTCAAGTTTCCGGTGTTTCACGGGGGGCCGAGGATCTGTGTAGGGAGAGAGATGGCGTATATTCAGATGAAATCCATTGCAGCTCTGGTTTTGCAGAGGTTTGAAATGGAGGTGGTGTTGGAAGAGGGCAAGTCTCCTGAGTGTTTGCTATCGTTGACGCTGAGGATGAAGGATGGATTGCCTGTTAGAGTGAAGGAAAGAATTGTATGATGTGGTTGTGTATTTATTGTGTGTCTTAACATAAATACGCTAGTCATCTCTATACAAGTTAATGTTTATGTATTCATGCAGAGTGGTTTGGACTTTGGAGATGTTGAAAGATTTTCAAATAGGATTCTCTCGAACTAACAGTTGTCCAGATATTGACAAAAACACGGAAAAATGTATCACTTTTATTTGTAAATGTATTAATTTTTTAGGTAAAAGTATCACTTTTTTTTAGTAAAAGTGTATTTCATCACTTTTCGTCATATTGTGTGACCGTCACACACAAGACTCACCACCTAGATATTTAGGTCTAAACAGGGCGGATTGGTTCAGAATGGGGATCCGAAAAATTGCATTTTTCCAAATTAATTTTCACTTTAAGGCAAATAGAAAAAAGAATTATGAAGTGCAACATCATATATAGATCTTAGTACAAGCACTAAGCCGATAAAAGAAAATAGTTCTCTTCTAAAAGACAAAAGTCATTTTATCGACTTTTTCTTCAAACTCTCTTCTGCGGCACACACACGATTTGTAAAAAAGGAAATACGATGACTGTCTTGTTACACTCAAAAGGAGTCTTATGCCGACGAAATCGTACACTGCTTATTGTACTGCTACTTATGTTACCTATTAAGATGAGAAAATATGCAACAAAACGTAGAATCAAACATTGCAAACTTTTATTCTTCAACTTCACACAAGGAAAAACTGGCTTCAATACATATACATTAGTAAACATTGCAAACTTTATCTCTTACTAAAGAAGATATAGTACACATAGCATAGCCGTTTGATCCTTCTCCTTCCACAATATACTAATAATCAACAAAAGCAAGCAAACAAATTCTATTTTCACATAATGTTACTTCAACTTCATCTGCTCCAATTCATGCTTCAAAATTTTATTTTCTACACAACTTATTGAAAAAAATGTGGTATTGGTCACACAGGACACGAGCTTGTTTAATTTTGGTCTCAAGCACTGAAAAAATAACCTCAAAGAAATTTTTACTTGCACAATTGTTCCTGCCGTCACGTTTACCATTAAATTATTTGCATTTTTGGTCCAACAGAAATAGCATATTTGGTCACATCCTATTAACAATTTGTTTGGAGGGAAAAATCCTCTCTTGCAAAACTCCCCGGCTAACTCCGACTAATCCCCGCCTAGGCGCTAGACTCCCACTGACCGTCTATGTTTATTTTCCGATTCCTCCATGCCTAACCACGTCTATGCTCCGATTAGCCCCGTCTAGGCCGCAACTAGTCGATAGGCCCCAGTCCACTGACTAACTAGTGCCTAGCGACTTCTGTTGCCATTAAATTAATTTCTATATTTTTTTTTAATTTTCTTTTTCTTCCTATTTTATATTTTTGAAAATTTTAAAAATAATTCATCAAAATATTTAAAAAAAATCTTCAACTTTTTTTTTTTATTTTCAAGTATTTAAAAATTATTTTCAGAAAATATACTTTTTTATCATTTTTATAAAAATTATTTTCGAAAAATATATTTTTTATATTTTTCAAAAATTATGAAAAAAAAAATTATAATTTTTTGTATAATTTCAAAGTATTTGAAAAAAATTACTTGAAAACCATGCACACAAGTTCCAAATAACCATGCACACAAGTTCCAATCACCATTATCCACCATCTCCAGCGACGAAAACAACCCCCCAAGTCTAGTCAACGAACATTTTATCAACTGCGGCGAACCAATGTCAAATACTTCGATGATCTTCAAACTACAGGTGGTAATGGAGGTGGCCAAGAAGAATAAAGAGAGTAGAAAGGGAGCTGGAACTAGACTCATGAGGAAGGGCAAAATGGAAAGAAATTGAGTTGTACGTAGTCATATACGTTACAAAATTAGAAATGTATTGGTGAATTTAGCAAGACAAGTGTGTAGCCGCTCCCGTGGTTTATAAGCACTAGTTCTACTTCTACCCACAATATATATATATATATATATATAAAGTACACAATATGGGCGTCCAGCAAAGACAAATGCATAAACCGCAGGGACTTTAGGGACGCATACCTGGTGGTTCAACCGATTTAGTATTGTGCTTACTCCCATACTCTTTTTTGTATCACAGATGGTTGTATGCAAAGCTTCATCTATTCATAACCCCCATAGGCCACTACCAAAAAGAAGTGTTCTGTAATAATGCAAAACACGATGACTGAAGGAGATTACAAAAAAAGCCTAATAATGGTGGAGTGCCATCACATAATTCACCTTGATCCAGCAGTAATTTAGTTTTCAACAGTCGAATAACTAGAGTTGATCCTTCTTAGTAACAAGATGTAATCTAGAGATCAAGACAGTTTTAAGTTTTCATGTTGTTGGCCTTCACCTGATAAACAGTAACCGTGTAAACAGCATCACATATGTCCCATACTTTTGCCGCTAACAGAAACCATTTCCTGCATGAAGGGAAACAAGTGAGATCATTTGGTCCTGTCAATTTTTCAGATAGAATAACTCGAATTCCCTTCACTCCAGCTTATATGAACAACAAGTTTAAAAGAAAACTTTCACGCTTAATTTAGAAATTCTTGACTGAAGAAGCTCTTTCATCCTTCAAGCTCTTCATACTAAAGTTCCAACATGTCTATCTTGTTGAAGTTGAGAATTAACTCAACTACTAATAACAAAGGGTGTTATGTTAAAGCAAGGCATTGGTTTCTGTCTCATATGAAACTCTTTACCTTAACTGATTACACAAAATCAGCATATCATAACCTCATAAGTTTTGAACTATCGTACTTCTACAGTTCAAACTTATGAAATGATATCTCTTTCTACACCTCAATTCTGCAGGCATCATCATAATTATTTACATAGTTGGCCAATAAAGTTTTTTAAGAACATAATTTGAGGAAGCTTCTGCAAATCTGGAATTTCAACACCAACTATTCCTATTTAGATTGCAAATCACCAAATTGAGCAATGTCACCTACAAGTTTATTTAACAATGACATGAAAATGAACTAAATTACGAGGTGCTGAAATGATCCAAACATGAAAGAACACCTCACCCCATAACTGGCACAACGTTTTGCCTATTTCAGTGAGGCATCTTCTCTCTGCAGGATTAAAAATGTCCAGTTTGGCAGCTTCCTGGATTCCGTATAAGAATTCTTGCTTTGCTTTTGCAGGGAGCACTAGGTAAGTTGGTCCATGGACGTTACTAAGTTCCACAAGCTGAAGAAAGCACAACATAAATAAATGATGCTTTGGAAAATCATGATAATAATTTGTAAGGAACGATATGAAATACAGCATTATGCTATGCAGAATAGCAATCAAAGTAACTTGCCTGCTGTAACCAAGGAATTATAGAGTTCACAAATCTTTGCTCCATTAAGTATGAAGCTAAATTGCTTAATAGGTCACCCGCAGTTTTTTCTGATAAATTTTCAAGAGCAGGGCCTGTTCTATCCAGAAGCTCAAACAAAAGTTGTTCATTCCTTGAAGACAGCGCTTCAGCATAAGCTGAGTCCAAATCCCCATTGCACAAATAATCTTTCACAACATTCCATGGGTTATTCTTAGTTTCGAGTTTATATACCCTTGTCTTGGTAGGAGGACCAGGACCAAAACCACCACTTTTCCTTACTTGCTCGTCATGAATTTGAGGACATAAACTTGAAGGAGTTGCCTGCCCAGAAGAAACTTTGCCTTTTTTAAGATTTGCATTTGTCCACATGTCAGAGTTTTGTTTCCTAAAACTGTTTGTTCTAGTTCTAGTAAACGTGTCCTCCCAAACTCCTGCATGCTTAGTTGACAGCAGTGTGGATTGCTTGCTGCTATCGACAGATGTCCTTGGGGTGCATGTAGATAGTCTTGGGGAAGCAATGCTAGGACTTCTCTTCAAAAGCTTGGTTGCTATTACATCTGAATTTCTCCCCCCATGAACAAGCTCTTGTGCCATTTTATCAACCACTACCTCAAGATTTCAGACCTTCATCTGGACCACTGACACACTATCCATCACAGAAGTTGTAAAAGCCTGTAAATAAAAATGAAAAAAATTACCATAAGGTTTTGTTCAGTCGCTCATAAAATTTTGAATTTATTGATACTGTAAAATTCCATTAGAGGTAGTGAAAGTTTAACCATAACGGGGCAGAGGATTTCCCCTATAGATGGATGGGGCCTCGTGGGTGGGATATAAAGCAATAACGCTGAGAAAAAAGCATTTGCATGCACTCCTATACTTTGGCACCCATCGAATCTTTGCTTCATAAAGGCAATTAACTATTAAAAATTACATATTACATTTTACTTACATTTGGGCATTCAATATGCAAGTTCATAATGTGAGACTGGGAACTGTAGCCACTTAAGTTATAGCAAAAAAAAAAAAGACTTTGTGCACGAAATGAATTAAGATGTAAGATTCCCTTAATGGACATGAGAAGAAAGAGAAGCTGGCTTATATTCAAACCAGTTGGTGAAAGGTGGGTGGTCAAGAAAGATTTACGAAAAGAACTTGAAACTTCTAAATATTTTGACTCATTAAGGATATCTGTGTCTTTGAAGGTGCAAAGTGGATTCCATTTTCTGAATACAGCTTTGAATGGGCAGCCATTTTCCATTTCTTGAAAAGTACACATACAGACATACTTTCTGTTAAACATCTAGTTCATAACTTAACAGGACTTCCCTCCATTATTTAATATATTTGTAGTTTTTTATTAGAGCAGGTGTAATTGAAGGTCAGCATACCAGGCAATACAGTGACTGTACAAGTTCTATAACATTTAACTGAATGGTTTACTATGACAGAAATCAAATGAATGAGCTGTCAAAAAAACAAAGTAGTAGTTACCTTTAGCATATCCATTAGACTTGATTGCTTATTTTCTATTTCCAAAAGGTGTTTCCTCATTAACATGATCTCGTGTTGTGCTTGTGAACAACATCCAGGCGTAGTTTGCGAATTTGATTCAGTAATTGTTGAATCTAAGCTTCTACGGTCATGTATTTTGCCCAAGTACCTCTGCTCTTCAATGCTAGCTTCATCCGCCGCAAACCTTCGGCTAGTTCCAGTTGACTTCACCAAACTAGTATCATCGAAAGTATCACAATGGGCAGTGACAACCTTCGATTTGATGCTTTCAGTGAAAAGATCAGAAACAGATGAGCATTCCTGCCTGTCCTCCACTTCGACGTATTCATATCCAATATTACTCATACTTCTGGCATCAGAATTTACTCTTTCACATCTTTTGATAACAGAACTACCATCAGATTCGTCATTGGGGTTCGCTGGCTCTGATATATTACGAGTTGTTGGAATTGCAATTTCTATTTTCCAGTCATTTGTTCCAGACTGCTGAGGTTTATCAGTGTAGGTTCTTACAGATTTTCTAGAAGAGAGAGGAACCCTTTTCTTGGCCAATTCACTGCCAAATTTCTTCGATGTATTATCCTTTGGAGTTGAGTCATTCGTACTGGTGATATCTGTATACTCATCTCTATAGGATGTTTCTGCAAGAGGTAAATGAATAACATTTTAACAGAAGTCATATAGGATGTATTCCAGAGATGAGAATACAACAACATTGACAGGCAGATGCTGATATCACATCTAATAACAGGAATAACAGGATATGTGAAAGATCACAATCCACCTCATGAATATGCATATGAAACTTGATTGTATACTCTATAAAGCTCAGAGGGGCTATTCTGGATTCATCAACGTACTGACGTGTCACTGGACAGATCAGCATCATATAGTATTCCACAGCCAACTGTAACCAGCCCTTTTCGTTTCACAATCTATTCTTCTTAGAATGCTACTAGTTAATAAGTTAATGAAATATGTGGACCTATAGCAAACTTACTTGCATAAATCAATTCCCATAAGATTTCACATCATTGGTGGAAGGAGTTAGACATCCTGCAGGTGGTACATAATTTTGTATAAACCCACAACCCCAATCATAAATGTGATTCATTAAGGAAAGAATTTATTTGAAGCATGTGGTGAGATCACCATTGTAATATAATAATCCAGAGACTACATTTTAATCTCCTCAGAGCTCACAACAAAGAGATCTTCAAAATTCAGATTTATTTGAAGCATGTGGTGAGATCACCATTGTAATATAATAATCCAGAGACTACATTTTAATCTCCTCAGAGCTCACAACAAAGAGATCTTCAAAATTCAGATTTAATGTCAATTTGCAGGAATGCTATAGTCTACACATTATCAGTGGAATTCAATTTAACCCAATCAAAGGTCTATTTTTTATTTAATCCAATGCAGCCAATATATACAATTAAAGTATATTTACAAGCAACAGAAAGAAAAATGATAGCATGCCTAGAAGATAATGTGTGTAACTTCCAATCTGTCATCTAGAAATTTCTGGCAAATCAAAGAATAAGGCATTTATGAAGATACCTCTGATAGAGGATCCAGCTTCAGAAGGTTCAGCTGCATTGGGCCCGAGAAGATTTTTCCACAGCTGCAAGGCTTGCAAGGCTATATCCCTAACTGGTTTTACCTATTAAGATTCAAATATTCAGCAACTCAAGCATTTATCGAATGAAGCTTCTAGATTTATGAATTTTTTAACACACGGATAACCTTGTCGAACCGACATGATTCAAGACTGCGAATACAAGACATGCGATATGAGCCTAGGCATGCTGCACCACAAGAAGCAATATCTCCTAGTGCTGCACAGGCAGCTTTACGTGTTGCCCAGTCACTGGTCTTCAGTGATTCCTGAATGCTTGTCAGAGCAGCAGTTAAAGAACTATGAGTTGTTGCACCACCAGCCTAAAACATCAGACAAGAAACAAAGTTTTATTAGTTTGTGGTACACCACCGCTGGCTAGCATCATTATCAGAGTTTTCAAATGAATAATCAGAGTTTTCAAATGAATAATCAGAGTTTTCGCTATGAGCTATATACAGGATCAATTAGTGCATTATACTTTCTAGCCATATTGTAAGTGCAAATTAAGGAAATAGTAGAAACCTAAAACCAATATACGAACTTATTTTTTAAAGTTAAAGCACTGGGTTTGAGAATTCATGAGCAAAATGTGCTTCCAACGATTGCTTGATTAATACAAATGATCATTTATATAGCCTAGACGACAGTGATATTCGAAATGGTTAACGCAGAAATAGAGGGAATCTATGTGCATTAGACAGAACTGACCAGAATGATGCTCCTATTCAACTCGATGATTGCTGGCTTTGCCATGAAATGAGGATTCTTCAGAAATTTGATAGTTTTTACCAACATCTTCTGTAAAACCAATGGTGGTGGATCATGAATGTTGTCGATGACCTGCGACAAACACAGGGCGGAACCAGACTGCACTTGCTTGTTCTGCTCACCCAGTGCTTCAAAAAGAGGCCTCACAAGTGTGACAAAAACACCATCAGCTTCCATTCTACCACTGCTCAACTTGGAGGCCAAGACACCAACTGTTTCTATACAAGCATCTCTTACAACTGAATCTGAATCCTTTAGGCGCTTAACAATGCTAGCTATCATCTTTCCCAGATGAGGTTCAATCAGCCCCTCATGGAAAGTCGCCAATGTACCCATCAAGCGAATGCATTCTTTACGAACTGCACTTTTCTTCTCAAAATCTGTATCTAATATGCAAGACAAAAATGGAGCAATCCCATCAGGTGTTAAGCATTCAATGGTTTTCTCAAGCTCCTCCACCCCAAGTTGGTAAGTGTCCCTATCCGCAAGCTTGTTGAGTGCAAGAGCCACACGCTGTTTCAGCTCAAAAACAGCTTGCTGAGTACTCGACCTTGAATTTGCTTTTCCTTTCGCCATATTTAGTTGTGCCTTCATTTTGGTTTGAATTAAGTTGCTTTTCATTGTCGCCATCGCCATCGGTCAATGTTTACTCCAGTATTTTACTTTTCAGCCCCCGGTTTCCACCCCTGTTCCTTCAAATTTGAAAATGCACTCAAATAAAGCATGAAACATCAAAGTAGAATTCGGGGGACATCAACTGAAAAATTGCCAATGTAATCCATTGACTATTAGAATATGCATGTTTCATCAGATCTCTATAACAAATAATTCTGGAAAAATCAGATTTAATCAAATAATCAGGATATAATATGTACCATACACACACATGAGCTACCACCAATTACCCTTAGAAATGACGAAAAAACAGTAAACATTTCTAACAATAACAACCCTAAATGAAATAATTTTACTAGATTAGACACAAAATCTAAAGCTTACATGAGAGGCAAACCGTTTTCATCCCCATGTTCAACCCTCAATGCAGTACAACAATGTGATACATTGTTTCGAAATAAAGCATTGCTTCGAGATTGAAGAAGCAAAAGTAAACTACTGAACTTATGCGTACACAGTATAATATTACTATTCTTCTGCCATGAAACAACTTTAAATTCGAATTCAAAAATATAATAATGAAAAGGAAATTGAAAGAGAACGAATCTCAGGACACAGACGAAAAAGGAAAACGGAGTTCGAGAATATATCTCACCATCCGTACGCACAGTGTGTGTTTTTTGGGGTGGGTTTGGGTTTTGGCGCTCTGGCTTCGGTTTTCGAAATGTAGGAGGAGCGTTTGATACGTGGGGCCGTCTCTTAACTCACGCTTTAATATAACTTTGGATTTTAGCACACTAGCGTCTTCCCCGTGCATGAATAATTTTTTTTTAAATTGTAGTTTTGTGGAATTGTAAATCTGTCTTTTTCAAAGTTACAAAAAATATCATTACTCAACATTTGAATATTTGTAATTCTTTTATTATTTTATGACTGTTCTTCGGATTATTTTTATTATTATTATTAGCGTCTTCGGTTGTTCAATCTTTTCTTCGGTCAAATTCATGTAAGGATCTAACTTAAAACTCGTGCTCATAGTACTTGAATTTGTGACGATCGGGTTAGGGGGGCCCGTTCCCAAAACTCAGCTTTTTGCTTAGATGGTGAAGCTGCATGCTGGATAGGCACATAAAGACTGTCCCAGAGATTCAAACTCAAAAATCTAGTAGCCTTCATCGCGTTACGGACTTT